>JAUCMU010000053.1:9472742-9482835 GCA_032275025.1 Enteromius treurensis
TAGTAATCTGTGTGTGCATTTTCCTTAATAATAAGCAAGTTGAGTCCAACCACTTATATATCGTATCGCAATCGCAATTTTGACCTTAGTAATCGCAATGTGACATTTTTCCCAAATTGTGCAGCCCTACTTGATATGAAACGTATGTTGATGGCGAAGCAACTACTGGCTAGGCTTCTGCAGTGCTGTACCTGGTAGGCTCTAAGGCTGATGGGAAAGGTGGAAGGCCTGTGTTCTGTTCTGTTCCCTGTTCGGGGTCTGGTTCGTCTGGAGTCATGTGGTCTGAGTCTGTTAGGCAGTCTAAAAGTGGAGGGGACTTGCGATGCTCTGTGGTTAAACCGTTAACCATTTTCCCGTAGTTCTGTAATGAGGGCCACCCTTCTTTATTGGTACTATTGGGTCTGGGGGGAAATGTTAAAGTTAAAATTGTTAAAAGTTAAAAAACCTATAATAATTAAATACAATAAACATAATATTTAAGTTTGGGATCTCTTAGATACAAGTAACAGTAAAGACAATATTTTACAAAATATCCATTTCAAATAAATGCTGTTCTTTTGAACTTTCTATTCACCAAATGAAAAAAAAACCAAACATCATATGATGCTGAAGACTAGACTAATGACTGCTGAATAAATATATCTGAAATGCAAGGAATAATTTATTTCAAAAATAGATTTAAAAAATCCATTTTAAATTGTAATTTAATATAAATATTTAGACGTTTACAAGTCTATCTATCTATAAAAAAAATGTTGAAGAAACTTAATTATTACTTAATTATAGAATATATTCCAACCATTCATAAATATGAATATGTTCATCTGACTGGGCATGTGCAGCAATATAATTCAGGACAAACACAACACCTCTGAGTGGAGTTGGTTTTGCTCTTCGACTTCTCCCCACATGTTGAGGTTTGTAAAAAGTTGGGGTTTGCTTTGTAAAGGTCTTGGAGTAATTTTTGTTCATACTCTTGATGTTTCCCAGCCTAAAAACAATTTACACACAACAGTCAAACAATATGTATATCATACAAAAAAAAAAAAAACTTTTTCTAAATGCTTTTTCCTGAACTGAGTGATCTGTAAACACTCACCTGCATTTCTTCTTTTGTAAAACTAGCCGCTTCATCCCCTAGTTCGTGTAAATACATGCAGTCCGGTTTAGGACACTGCATGCTTTTGAGAAAATAACTGCAGTACTTTGTTGTACCTAAAGAAGCCTGGAGACCAAACAGCGACAGACAAGTATTTTAAAAACAAACAACTTCAAAGTGACAGAATACTCAGACATAATATACTTAATGTATGATCATATTTTGTAAATGGCTTACAATGTGATGGTTTAGCACTTACCTTGAGTGTTCTACCATCCACTATGACATTGTTCACACACTGTATTGCTCTAAGGGCGTCCTCTGAACGAATGTAAGTTACATAGGCACTGGCACTAGGACCCTGTGGAATAAAAGGTCAAAAAAAAAAAAAAAAAAAAAGGGGTTTACTTTATTCTTACTCTTTTGCTGTAGCCTTAAGCCTTAAGAAGCATGTAGCTTTTCTTACCTGTGAACCTGCATATGATGTGCTGTTATTGATGACCACTTTATGGATTTTGCCAAACTTTCCGAAATATTCCGGGCGCTTTAGAACCTGAGAAGTAATAAAAGTGAGTGTGATTCTTCAAATGAATTATCGCATGAACCACAAAACAGACACTACACCGAATTATGCCTACTTATCATACAATCAAACTGTGAAATGACTCTGAGGGAGGAAATTTCCTTTTGTTCAGCAAAATGTAAATGACTTGCTGATGACAACACTATTTTTGAGCTATTCTCATTTACCTTCAACAGGAAGTGGCGCATTTCTCACTGATGATATAAAAATATGGATTTGACATAAGAATTAAATACACATACACTTAGATTAAATACATTACAGTTCAACCGCCTATAATCAGAACAAATGTCAACAAAAAAAATTATTAACAATTAAATTAATAATTTTATTTTCGTAAATTGTACAGTACTGTTTAAAAGGCTGTGGTCAGTATGTTTAAAAAAAAAAGAAATTAATATATTTGTTCAGTGAAAAATTCATTTATTTTTAAATAAATTAAATTTGATTACAAGTATTAAAAATTACATTAATTTTACAAAATATTTCTATTTCAAATAAATGCCGATCTTTTCAGGTTTACATTTATCTGTGACAATTTGTATGAAAACATTCAGCACAACTGTTTTAAACATTGATAATTAATTAGAAATGTTTCTTGATGACCAAATCTGCTAATCAGAGTAATTTCTAAAGGATCTTGGACATTGAAAACTGGACTTAAGACTGTTGAAAATTCAGCTTTGCATTCCCATAGCATTTAAAGTTAACTTTTATATATTAACATTAAAAAAGTTAACAATTCACAATATTATAATTTTTTTTTTTACTATATTTTGATCAAATAAACAACATTTTACAAATCTACAAAACCTCCCCTGAACTTTTGAATGCTTTATTTAAATTTATTTCAGACAGCAGCAAGTTAAATCAATATCTAGTTTAATTAAATGACTAAATATAAATTATTGTTTAAGAGTTAAAGGTCACAATTCTGTACATCCAAAGGGTATTTATATGTAAAAAAACAAACAAAAAAAAGACAATGGCTTTGTATAACATATGCATAGACCTCGGCGTCTGCGAGTCTTTGAGAAAGTCCCACGACGAACACGAGGTTCCGCTGCACCACACGGACACTGGCCAGGTGCTTGCGGTTCTCTGTCACCTTCTGCTTCTTTTCATTCTGCTTCTGCTTCTTCTCGTTCTTTATCCTCTGGATCTCCTCTTGTGACAGCGGTTTGTATACTGCCGGATCCTCCGGATAAGGCTACAGAACACACAGAGCCAGTTACCTCATCTGAATCTGGGGGTTGGCAATTCTCAAAGAGCTCTGAAAATAGGTCAAGTTTTCAGACTGACACCATCACAGTGAGTCAAAGGAACCACATTGAGTTTACACTTGGGAAGTATGGTTTGCCAAGAAAGTGGCGCAATACGCTTTAGCCACAATTGCATAATCAGGCATGAAAACATTAGGGCTGATTAATCGGATGGTATTTGACCACTGTACTTGTGCATAAAAATATATCTGGATATATTTAACAATACATTCACACTAACAATACATACTCACCATCAAGCATGCTAGATCAATGATTTTGAATGAACTTATTTCAAATTAATTTTAAATTAACTTTTTGGACCATCTAAGTTTGGTGGAACAGACTGATATTAAATCTCCATTTAAAAAACAAAAGAAAGTCTTACAGGTTTGGAACCACACGAGGGTGAGATAATTAAGCGTTCATACAAAAGTTAAACAAATGTCCTCTCTGAAATCTAAAATAACATTTATAGATATTGTAATAAACAACTGACTGTTTGATACTTTCATATGCATTTATATGATATATCTAATAGGTAAGAAATAATGTATTTAATATTACTGATTAACTGAAAACTTGTCTTTACAGATTAAGTGTTTGCATTTAAGTATTTGGCAGCCAAATATTCACATAACAAAACCCTCTGTGGCACAAACCATGCTGTACTATCTTTAATATTTGTGACAGAAGAGGTAAAAAAATTATTTCTCTTTAATTTATTTTTTATTTTGCTATACAAACTATCCACGATTACACAGGTTTTTATATTAGATGTTAGTTGGGTTTGATTAGTTGCATTTAACTTTAAGCTTTCTCCTGGTTTTCTTAAGCTTGTGTACAATTTTGAAGCAGAATAGTACCTTTCTGCAAGCAGGGCAGAGCCCGTTCTCGTCTGTGCGGATACGGTGCCAGCAAAAGCGGCATATTTGGTAGCCGCAGGTGCAGGGGAAGAAGTTGACATCGTCAATCTCCAGCGGTTCCATGCACAGTGGGCACTCCATGGGGTCTTCTTTCAGCTCGGGACTGTGGGACATCCTATCGTACGGCAAGTTCAGAAGAGTCTCTGGCAGGTCGGCCGAAGTGCTGATGCAAAGTCAAGGCAAGTAGATTTGATTTAAACGTGGCATTGTGAATGGTGATGATTTACTTTAATGTAGTACATAAATGCTCTTTTTAAATATTCATATTTTAAAAATGGCATACAGTTAGATCAAAAGAAGGCGTATAGCCATGCCAAATGAATACAGTCAGCTTTCATAGGCTCATAGCAGTCCAAAACATCAAGCTACCACAAAGCACATTAAGCCTTTTCATGTTTCTCTCATTACAATCAGTTGGCCCAGTTGTCTATAAACATGCTGATGTATTGGGATTGCAGAATAGGACCACTGGGCCACACTAGAGATGACTGAAAGTCAGGTATGCACGGTCTATAGACTGACAAGAAAACCTCATTTAGAATATTTGTATTTAGAATAAACGCTGTTTTTGACGCACAATACAGAGCCAATGTTGTATTTAGCACAAAATAGTGTAGCTTTCTATCTAAATGAATTGCGAATCACAAAAGATTCAGTATGTCTTTTGTCCAACTCTGACATTTGTATCACAACAAAATGCGCGTTTAAAAGATGCAGTTAATATTTCCCTCACAAAAATATACATTACAAAAAGCATATATTAAATGATGTCAGCGAAAATCTCTCGCATCTGATCAAAACAGTTTAGATTCGCAGACCTCCGTAGAGCCTGTTTCGGCTTTAAATTGACATCGATTAAATAAACAAATCATTGAATGCTATTTTAAAGTCTATGGATTACTATTGAAATCGCAATTATTGACATCTCACATCATATATGTCTAGCGGCGCGTCAGTCGCGCTGAAAGCCGGTCAGGTGTCTCCACAGCTGGGACAGACTTCAACTGACGTGCGGCACACAACACAACGCCTAAAACATTTCATTTACCCTCCAACAACAAATAACACACAAACTTAAAAAGCACGGATATTTTGAAATGTCTGCAAATTAATAAAACGACTGTCCTTCCATACACATTAAGTCGACAACGAGTGTTTTCTGAACGTTTCTTTTTTGCGGCCTACACACAGCTAAAGCCTGCGACTCTCCTACTAAACGGCCCGGCGACTAGTGGAGGAACCTCCGCCTGTCCACCTTTGACTTCATCCTTCACTTAAACTAAAGGTTTTATTCTTTCGCCGTGTGGTTAGTCTGCTTCAACACACATATACAAACCTAATACCGATGTAGTAGTTATATTCGTGTGCACTAATCGCGATTAAAGCAGTTGTTTTGTAGGGTACTCACTTCTACTAGCTGGTCCTGTATTGCAGGGATTCCACTCCAAGGGATATTCACTCTAGTTAAGGCGGGGGTTTTAGCCTTTCAACTGATCAGATGTGCTATCTGATAGCTTGGATTGAGCACTATTCCACGGCTCAGATGTTCAAAATTGATAAGATGTTTTCCTACTCAGTTTTACTATTTAGGTAGCAGATTTTTTACCACCATCTTACACTGAAATGAGGAGGGAATACAGTATCCAGTCAGCGCTCAATGAGTTTGCGCAAGATGCGATGCGCAATGCATTGTGGGAGATGTAGTTTATTTTTTACAATCAAATTTTCTTAACATCAGTAATGTACTACAGTCACCACGAGGGGCGATACAAATCGATACTATAATAAATCCAAAATATATAACGTTAAAAGTAAGCATTTAAACTTTTAAAGTTTGCTCTTGTTATTGTAACAGTTAAATAAATTTAAATATAAATATTTAACTAAAAACTAAATAGCTGTGTTTTATAATAAGTTTGGATTTACATTTTACTTATTCAAAATTTAATAACCCAATAATAACGTTAAAATTTAAATTTCACTTTTTAATTTAAATGTATTATCACATGATAAAAACATAATTTATATCAGTTGTAAAATAATTAAAATTTAAAAAGAAAATTAAATGAAAATAAAAGATTTTTAAAATGTAAAGATAGTCAAATAGTAATAGTAATGTTAAATGTAACCTATTTATTGCAACATTTAATGTTCTCTCAGGTGATATGAGATGATAAAAAGTGCATGTATAGAAATTATAAAATGATAAAAAATTTAAAATATTCTGACATTATAAAAGTATTTTATTTTCGTTTCTAACATTCCAAATGCAATGCAATTCTGTCAACAGTATAGTTGACAGAATTAAAATTAGTAATTAAAAAAAGTCTTAACTGTCATGTACAATTTAAACAAATATAAAATGCTAAAGTTATGAAATTACAGTTATTTCCGTTATTAGGTAGGGTTTTTATGTTTCTGAAGGGTCCACCACTAAATTTGTACTCAATTTCAACTACTGTTACATTGCTGAAATAATACTCAATTACAAGTGAAAGTACTGGTGTCAAAACAGTTCTTAGGTACAAGTACAAATTAGGTACAAATAAAGCTCTAAAAACCTTACTCACTTATGTTTTTGTGCACAGCTGGATAGTAGTGGTTAAGAATATCTGCTTGCAACATCTGACATCACCCCTCACCACTTCTGAGTCCTAACGCTCTTCCAGACACTATACGCTAATATATACATCCACAATGTCATATACTGAAATATTATAATCTTTATACTGAAATACCAGATGGCCAAACAGCAATTCAGACTGCAACGTTTTTTTGGTTGTTTTTTCCAGTGTATTGACTTGCACAGTTTAACTGTTCATCACAAGAGTTACAAATGTGCATTAACGTGCACTAAAAAAAGGAAGTAGGGTCATTTTTGATTTCATGACAAGCTTTTTCATTTTCAGTACCACTGGAAAAAAAAAAAAAACATAATGTATACTGCCATATAGGTATTTTAATATCTCAAAATTTGTCGTCCATGCAGTTTTAAGGCAATCATTAGTTCAAGCTTTGAGTGGTTTAAGTCTTCTAAAACGACATGTTCAATTTTTATGATGAACAGATTTTCATAAAGGCTTTTATTATACATATACATTCATTCTGTGTATATTTATCCTTAAAATAGGGTAACTGTCACAAAAGGAGTAATGATTTCAAATTTGATTTCTAACTGAATTGAATTTACAAAAAAAAAAGACAGTAATAAAATTATAAAACAACTGGCCTCAGTTTAGTTGAGGTGTTCGAAACATGACAACAGCAGCGATTTAACTTTACAGCCATTTATATTGTTTTAGATAAATGAAATATCAGACGGCTTTGACCTAATGTCTGTACAATGTAGTGACGCAGTAAGACATATTAGGATATTTATGTGTTCAAATCAAAGAAATATACCATTCCAAAACATTTCTAGCATACTTCCATTGAAAAGAAATTAACGTTTGATTGAAAGACTTTCTAGTGCATTTCACTTACAGCCAATCACATTTCCAGTATTATTTGCATCGGACAAGTGTTGAATTTTTAATACTGGATTAAAGAGAAACCATTTCTATTTTAAAAGCACAGAGATATGGCGACGGCACACAGTCTGCGAGCGCACAAGCAATATCGGGGTGAGAGGACAGTTCATTTGTGTGTTTTAGCCCTATTTGAGACTTCAGCAGCCAGTTTTCTGCCATTACAAGGGCCAGTTGCATAAACTAAACTCATGTTAAGACAGTGTTTCAAGAGCTAGTCTGACCACTAGCTGTCAGCCAAGAGTAATCCGTTTTATTTTTTGGATTCAACTTAGACTAATATACATTTTTATGTAACTGTAACTAATATACATTTTTATGTAACTGTGACCAGTCTTAATTTTTTTATATTAGATAATTTCAAAAATATCAATCAGTAAACTCAAGTTCAATGAATTACAACACATGTGAGGTTTTGATATATACACATATTTGAGTTTGTTTGTAGTAAAAGCCTATAAATACACCACTTATATGTATAGCCACGACTGTAGATGTTTGCTGGCAAGACTCTTTCTGGCTGTATTTTAGTCCTCTATCCACACACATGTAGGCTTTGACCAGAGTTGAGAGTGCGACATTTCCGGATGGACGGCATCTGTTGTTAGAGACGGATCTATTGGATGAGGAGACCGCAAGGATGTGCGGGCGGCAAGCAGACCCATACGTACACAGCTGTCTGTGTCCAACCCTTGTAAGATCCCCGCCATCATTGCTCCAGCAAAACTAAATGAGATTAAGAGAGTCTAATCCGGCATGCTTTTGTTTTATATGATGCGAAATACT
Organism: Enteromius treurensis; assembly: GCA_032275025.1. Lineage (NCBI taxonomy): Eukaryota > Metazoa > Chordata > Actinopteri > Cypriniformes > Cyprinidae > Enteromius > Enteromius treurensis. The sequence continues at coordinate 9,480,926 of JAUCMU010000053.1, forward strand.
ATTGTTAACATACCTGTCACCAGCTCCAGACACATTTACTGTTTCTTTAGAGCTCACAGCCAGCGCAGGATAGTGAACAGCACACAGACGTCCCTTCTGCTATTAAAGGCATAAATACTGTTCAGCATTTGAATGTTACAACTAACATCTTAGTAATAATTCACCCAAAACTGAAAATTCACACTAAGGTGTAGATTATTTTTGTCCCATCCAAACAGATCTGTTACCACAAAGACACTCATCTTCATCGGAGTAAATCTTTAGCAAATTTCATCAAGATTAGTTTTTTTAATTAACTATAATCATAGGCGGTCATACCTGCTTGTGCTTTTGTGGCTGCAAATTCACAGTCCCAGCATGATGTTCTCCACACACCATTACACCCAGCGCACCTAAAGTGACCACCACACAATTCAGATGCTCCAGCAGGGGGCGGGAGAGAGCCTGTACACAGCCCAAGACATCCTCAAGCGATCTGGGCAACTCTTAAACAAAATGATGCTTTGATTACTATTCAAGTAGCTCGCCACTTCCGGTTCAGCAATCAAGCACTTGCTTATATTAGGTGTTTTTTTTTTTTTGGTACCTGTAGGAGTAGGCAGACCTAGTGTATGATTCATGGTGCATAGCTCAGACAGATTGGGGGAGGTGTAAGACAGGGCTTTCCAGCTCTCTGACAGGAAGGGCTTACAGGCCTTATCAGCATCCGTGGGCTCAAACCACACTGCAGCAGAAAAGACATGCAATATGCACGTAACAACTTACTTGAATCTATGACCTCAACAGACACTCTAAAGTTTTATTAGATAAATGATGTTTACCAGGGACTGCATGTTTCTTGGCGATACGGCACACATAATCGATGGTCGAAACAGGAATGTTGCCATCAAGAACTACAATAGAAGCTGATGCAAGCTGATCCTTAAACTGAGATACCTAAATGTAAAGATTAAAAAATGTATGCTGTTAAACTAGTTACGTTTATTTTAAAAACCCTTACTGATTGTCCTAATAGGAAGCGGGACAATCAATGGTGTACCTGATTGGACAAAGCAAGTGAGTACAGGATGAGTCATCATTATTAATTTCTCTGTTTACGTTGAATAAATCAAATAATAACAAGTCAAATAAATTCAGCCTTAGTGAGTAGTATCTGTTTTGATCATACGTACATATTGCTCTTGTATCTGCTGATGGATGTCCATGTCGCCCAATCCCAGGCTCAGCTCTCCAGACTCAGTTATAACTGCACAATAGGTGGCAGTCCTTTGGTCCTGTAATCTGGCAATTGCACTTGTATCCTGATGAGTGTAAAGCAAAAAAACTCTAGTTTTAATGAATTTTCAGCTACAAGAGCAATAAGTGTTCAATATAACTCACCATGTGTTTACAATAGTTTAGCACAGCGTCGCTATGAGAGTCTTTGCCAATGGCAGAGATGAAGAGAGGCTTCTGCCCTAATCTGCTTAAACAGTCTGCATGAAATATAAGCAATAAGTCAAAAACAACAGAACTGTACATTTTGATTCAAAATAATATGAATGACATACCAGCAATATTCCTGCCTACGCCTCCAAATGACTGACAAACACTTCCTGGATTTGTCTGCCCAAACTGAAGATATAATACAAATACAAAATATTTACCTGTATAATGTCATAAAAAAGTTACTTAAGCTCCTTTAGCTTGTCTTACCACCAATTTCTTTGTTGTTCCTTTAGCGATGAAATCAACGTTTATTCCACCAATAACAATCTGAGGGAAATACATTTTTCAAATTTATTATTTTTTTAATTTTTAAAATTGTAAAATTGATTTATTTTTTGGCGTTTTGCTTAGGTAAGGGGAAAAAATGCCCAGAAACGGTTTTACAGGTCCATTTACAACCCTAGAATGAAACAGTCTGTTTT
>JAUCMU010000053.1:9490653-9529234 GCA_032275025.1 Enteromius treurensis
TTTTTTATATATATATATATATATATATATATATATATATTATAAATACTATTTTTCAGCTTTTTATTTGCCAAAAATCTAAGGAATAAAAAAAAAAAAAAGATCAGTTTCCATAAAAATATACACTCAAATATTGTACCTCAACAACAACCAAATAAATAATGCAGCTTCTGATGAAATTAGGTTCAACCAACAAACTGCTTTATGTTAGAAGAACTCAAGGTAACACTATACAATAGGTAATGCATGTTACCTATTAACTACGATTTTTCCCTTAAGAAATTCTTAATTTGCTGCTCATTAATATTTAGTACGGTAGTTGTTAAGTTTAGGTATTGGGGAGGGATGTAGAATAAGGTCATGTAGAATAAGACATTAATATATGCTTTCTACTAATAAATGGCAAATATTCTAGTAATATGCATGCTAATAAGCAACTAATAGGTGTTAGCTTAAAAATAAAGTGTTACCAAATTCAACAATTTGTAACATAAACACGCATTTTTATGTGAATTACTCAAAATAAGAAAAAGAAACTAAGGGATTTGTGGCCCAGGAACCAATTTATATTGTCTTTGCTTTCTTTTTTTTTTGTTCAAATCCACAGCTATCATGCTACATGTAAATGTAACTCTTTTAGCATATACATTTAATGAACAAGAGTAAGAATAAGATGTTGCCTGAGTTAGTGCAGTGTTGTTTACCTTCTTGTGGTCTGTTCTTCAGCACAATTGTAACCACAACACTTCGAGACAAAATAAACTCTTTTAAATGTCAAACATAACAACATTAAAGACTAGCATGTTTTTCCCTTAATTTTCCCATTTTAACACCTACTCTCCTCATCAAGTCAGATGCAAAGCATGCTGGGAACTAGGAATTGACTACCCAGTTTCCAAAGTTAGCAAAACAATTATTATTATAATTTTTTTTAAAGAAATTCATTAAACGTATACATTTAAAAGTAACGATGCAACGATCAACACAATTATGTCAACTAAACTTTACAATATAATGTTTGTGTAACGCCGTAGGCGTGTCTTGTCTTTGTCTTTTGCTAGTGGTTTTGTTTATGTCTTGTGCCATGTGTTCCAGTGTGTTTATTTACCTGCTCCCTCATGTCTTCTCTCAATTTGTAACTCCGCCCCCGTCATTAGTGTTTCATTCCCCATCAGCCGTGCTGTCCAGGTGTCCTGTATTTTGTCAGTCATTAGTTTGTGTATAAATCCTCGCCCCATGTCTTGTTGCTTTGTGAGTTGTTGATGTTATGTCTATGTGCCTGCACACGTGTTCACTCATTCAGCTCTGTCGTCTTCTTCAATAAATGTTTATCATTGAGAATTCCTGCCTATCGAGTTTCCTGTTTTCCACTGAGGAGAGAGTTCGTGGCCGCCAAGCTGTGATAGAACGACTCATTAAATAAGAGATAGCATTCCTTGCCGGACTCAGCGCACTCGTCCAGCGAGCCCTGTCCTTTGAAGAATTTGCAGAGGAGTATTACCAGCTGGCCGAACAATCAGGTCCTCGCCGTGGTGTTCTGGAGTACGGCACGCCAGTTCAGTCCCGTGGAGCTTCCAGACATGCGAGATCTGAAATGGAAGTCAGCGGTGTTTTCCTACCTTATGATGATTCGGGTTCAAACGCTGGGAATTCGTTTATCCGACCAATCACCCCAGGACAGCCGTTTGAGTCAAGAGCCGTCTAGAGTCTACCCCCACTTGAATGCGGACATCTGCGGCTCCATATGCCGCCTCCGAGCTCGTCACGGTCTGCCGAGTCGTGTGTGTCAGTTTGCTGCCTGGAGGGCCGTTCAATACTCCCACGGTTTTTAAACCCGCAAATAACAGGTCCCAGCCCTGTGTCACGGTGTGAGGGGCCATGTATAGTTCAGTCGGTTTTGGTTATGCAGCGAGGAGAGCTGTCATCTATCTCTGCGGTTTCGTACCCGCATATAACGGGTCCTAGCACCATATTACGGCGAGAGGGGCCGTGTCATGTCCAGTCAGTTCCAGTTTTGCAGCCAGGAGACCTGTCACCCATCCTCACGGTTTCTAATCCGTATATAACGGGTCCTAACCCCGTATCACAGCAAGAGGGGCTGTGTTATGTCCAGTCAGTTCTGGTTTCAAAACCAGGAGAGCCGTTGAAAGTCCTGGCGGTTCCCAGCCCGCAAGTAACGGGTCCCAGCCCCGTATCACAGTACGAGGAGCTGTGTATTGTCCAGTCGGTTCCGGTTTCACAGTCAGGAGAGGCCATTGATGACAGTCATCTGCCATTGCCCAATCCACCTGAGCCCTGTGATGACTGTGGTGTCCCATGGCCTGACCCACCTGAGCCCTGTATTGCCTGTGAGGTCCCATGGCACGAGCTTCCGGAGCCTGTGTGTGGCTCGGAGACTTCATCGGGTCCGCCAGTGGCTGCACTACCTTCAGATGCCCCATTGGTGGCTGCTCATTTAAGTTGTGGTAACAGGTCTCCTGAATCAGTGTAGAAATGGCTAATGAAACCTCTTTTTAAAATGCATCAAAATAGAAAACTGTAATATAATTTTACAATATTCAACTGTATATTTTTTATCTAATAAATGCAGCTTTGTAGAGTGTTTTTTACACACACACACACACTTTCGAATCGTAGTATAAAAGAACCATAAAGACTATAAATAATTGTTTACAACATCAAATGGCCAGCAAAACATCTGAACACTGGCAAAAAACCCCACCTCATTACCACTAGAGGGCTCATGTCAGTTAAAAGAATAGTTAATTTGAATCAATATATGAGAAATATACATTTACTTTCTATATCTTTTCAAACAGCAGTTTTGTCTTGCATTCTTGTAAAGTTCATTTTCATACAGAATTGTAACACCATTAGCCAGAGACCTTAAACAACACCCCAAAGAACCATGCTAGTTTTCATTACTTATCACAACAAACCTCCACTAACGTCACTTCACAAGGTCTGCTGACATTGATAACTACCACTACATGCCAGCAGTCAGCAGAGGATTTAAGAAGAATCTCATTCTGTCACACAGTAAAAACTCACAGCACAGTATCATCACATGCTGGGCTTGCATGACATATCTAAACACAATGGTCAATATCACTTTAATAAAATCTCACAAAAATGTCACGTTGTCATTGAACGCTTTGCCATTGTGTTTCTGTAAGTTGCTTTTGTAGCCTAGAATGTGATTTAAGTGCACTATAATTATACAGCCTCGTGTGAATTATAATTCAAACCTTCAGACTTTCAGGACGGTGCTGTCAGTCCCTTCTAAACAAGTACACATGAATTACTGTCTGCCCTCACCCCATTTACACCACACGCAGGCTGCATAGCCTTGAAGAACTCTGTTTTTATGGTCCCCAAACACAAGCACGCAGGTTAATGAAAAGGTCAGTGAACTTTAGCATGTACGAGGGGACCATTTTATTACAATTGCGGAGTTAACAAATCATACATGTCAACAAAATAGGCATATATTCATTAGTATAGTCCCATTGGGTAACACTAATGAATTAACTAACAATCAGTACATTTGTTAAAGTATTTTTAGTATTTTAAGTATATTCCTAATTATTTTGAGTTTTAGTAATTTTTTTTAATAATTCCGATTTTGTTAGTTATTTTTAAATAAAGCTGTTAACATTTATTTTGTTCTTATTTCAGTTTATTTCACTTTTAATTTGTGTTTATTTTATTTTTTAATTGTGTATGCATTTTAAGTTTATAAGTGGAGTTGACAAAGCAAGATTTAAAAAGTTTTTTTTAATCTAATATTTATTTCAGCATTATTTTAATTAGTGTGTAATTGCGATAAAATCACATCCAAAATTAAAGTTTTTGTTTACATAATATATGTGTGCTGTGTTTATTTATTATGTAAACACACATATATGTATATACATTATATATTTTATTACATATAATGTATATAAATTATATACACAGTACACACTAATTATATAAACAAAAATGTATTTTGAATCATTTTAGTTTAAGTTATCCAAAATAAGCCTGATTGCAAGTTACAACTACTACTAATCAAACAGAGAAAGAATTAAAATGCATGACCCCTGCACTGGTGTGTGTCATTTGGAAGTGTGTATGTCCCTGTCCTGGAGGACATACACACCTCATTCTGTGCAAATGCTACTGAGGAAGGTGGAGAACAAATTGCCCAGATATTTGCACACGTGAGTACAAGGGACGTAACAGGGGGTCTATTTTAGTGAGCCATTCACACACAGGATTCTACCCATAAATCCATCACCAAAAACATATAAAGTTTATTCTTCTCCGACGGCACCACACGACTCATCTGGCCCTCGTTGCCTCTTAGTTCAAGGTAAGTCCTACAAGCTATCACATTCACAGCAAGTTTACACCAAGTTTAATGGACCCACACATCTTGTCATAAATACTTAAGGGTTTATTGCTAAACATTTGAGGGGATTTGTAGTGTATGGTCTGTTTATTGCTCATAGATTTACAGCACACATTTGGATATTCAAAGATAATCATATTCACACCTTCACTGTTGGAGGATGGATGCATGTATATGTACATCCTATATTCTCCCGTGTCAGGACCGTGGCTCCTCGCAGGGATTAGCAAATGCCGCACCATGTATTTCCGTAACAAGCCGCTTGTGTCAACTTTAAGGAATGTATGTTATGAAATACTGTAGCTGTTTCACGGCTAAGTTAGACATGGAGAGGTGTAGACAAAAGATCCAGCATTCTTGACTTAGGCAGAGTTTTGGCTTGCAGAACCAATTAGATCCTGAAACCTGTTCTCAGATAGTTTGACTTGCACTCAAAAGTAAAAAAAAAAAAGCATCTCTGAACTAAAAATATTTTCCAAAAAATGTGTTTTGGCTATCAAGAATTTAATAATGGGGGTTTTGTAATTAAAATGCATTTAACAAATTAACAGTGTTTTCTTTTGTTTCTTTACAAAAAAAAACACTGAAAAAAATCCTGATAATTTAGTTCAAAATAAAAGGCATGTCACTCAAAATAACCTGACTATTTGAACAATAGTTTAAATTAACAGCTATCCTTTCAAAAACTTGAGCTCAAGCCAGAATCTGTATGAAAGCATCCAGTGTAGTGAGTTCAAGGCTAGAGCTTGAAACTGGGCCATATCAAAGAATGGCAGCAATGTTCAAATTTAGCCAGGCTGGGTACACTAACAAGCATGTGCTTTATCAGGTACGAATGCAATGAATAGGTACGGATAGAGTGCTTGGCACCAGAGCTTTATATAAACAGTCTTCTTTGGATACGAGGGCCCCAAATTAAATTTTCCTCTACATTGTGACTCCTCTGCCTTTTAAATACTTGGCACTCGTCACCTTTCCAGACTATGTTCTATGTGTGGACTGTAAGAATGTTTCCTAGCGACGCAAATCTGACGCACAGATTCGTACACACTGAATGATATCAACACATTTAGGATCACATACATTGACAGCCTGTAAAGTAGGTGAGGCAGAAGCCCAACAAGAATCCATTTGTGGATGTTTATTAAAACAGTTCAACAAATCCAAACTCGGAGTCAGATAAACAGGCAATGAGGTCAAAAACACAGTAAGGCAGTCCAACCAGGCAAAAGGGGTAAATCCAAAAGAGAAGACAAAGCAACAGTTGTAAGGTCATACATGTGGCAATAGAACAATGAAACAAATGCTCTGTAAAGTAGGATAAACTGGCAATACTTCACAAAGATGCACATGTGGTGGCCCAGTAAATATGGCCGCCAAACAGGAAGTAGCTGCAGAGGAAGTGCTAACAGTCATTACTCTGGTGAGAGCTCCCTCTGCAGGCATGGGGTTACAGAACCCCCCCTCTAGGAGCGCCTCCTGGCACAAGGTGTGTACGTCCCCGTGGTCGTGGTGCTGGACAGTTGGGTCTGGCTTGATGAAATTCCTCTATGAGTGAGGAGTCCAGAATATCAGGCATGGGTTAAAGAGTTTTGGGCATATTCCGCCCAAGAATTCTGAGAATTCTGCTCACCGGTCTTGTTCCCTGCTGCAGTAGGTTATCAGATATCTACCGATCTCCTGGTTTAGTCTCTCTACCTGCACGTTTGACTGAGGGTGATAGCCAGACATCAGACATGGATTGATGTCTAGTTGTTGACAGAAGGCTTTCCATACTTGAGAGGTGAACGTAGTTTCTCGATCCAAGACTATGTATTCAGGTAAGCCATAGATTCAAAAACAGTGTGGGCTTGAGCCATTTCCATGGCAGTTGGCAGACCTTTGAGGGGAATAAGGCGGCAAGACTTGGAGAATCTATCAACGATGACAAGAATTGTTGTAAATTTTTTAGATGGTGGAAGATCAGAAAGTCGATTGACAAGTGGGACTAAAGATGTTGAGGAATTGCTAGCGGTTGCAGAAGACCAGATGGCAATTCCTTGGGAGTCTTAGACTGCGCACAAACTTGGCAAGCTTTCACACAATCAGCTACATCTTCATTCATTGTTGGCCACCAGAAAGCGTTGTGAATACATTTAGTGGTGCGTGAGATACCTGGATGACCAGAGCTGATGGAGGTGTGAACCCATTGCATGACCCGTTGTCGTAGTTCCTGGGGGACATATTGTTTGTTTGGGGGGCACGTAGCAGGTGGAGGTTCTTGCAGTGTGACTCTTTGGATCTCCTCCATAATGTCCCAGTTCACAGGAGCAATGATTACAGAAGGAGGAAGAATGGGTTCAGGAGAATGATCTAGGAGAGGAGGATCATGGCGTCTGCTTTGCTGTTCTTACTTCCTGGGCGATATGTGACAGTAAATTGGAACCTTGAAAAGAACAGTGAATATCTGGCCTGACGTGGGTTGAGTCTATTGGCAGTCTTAACATACTCAAGATTCTTGTGATCAGTAATCACCTAAAACGAATGGATGGCTCCTTCTAACCAGTGTCTCCACTCCTCTATTGCAGCTTTCATGGACAGTAACTCTTTATTACCAACATCATAGTTTCTCTCAGTGGAACTGAGTTTCCTTGAAAAGAATGCACAAGGATATAACTTAGCCAGCTGAACATGACGCCGTGACAGTACAGCCCCAATTCCAGTCTGATGCATCCACCTCTACCACAAATGGGAGGTTAGGGTCAGGGTGTTTCAGAATAGGTGCCGAAGTGAAACTTGACTTGAGTTTTGTGAAGGCGGTAGTGGCTTCGTTTGTCCATTTTAACTTGGATGTTCTCCCTTTCAGAAGAAATGTCAAAGGGGAGGCGAGCAGGCTGTAGTTCCTGATGAAACGCAGATAAAAGTTGGCAAATCCTAGAAATCTTTGGTATCCCTTGATTTTGGATGGTTGGGGCCATTATGTTACTGCCTGGATCTTGGATGTGTCCATCTCAACTCCCAAAAACGTGTTCTTCTGGACATGGAACTCACATTTCTCAGCTTTCACATAGAGGTGGTGCTGAAGGAGACCAGAGAGAATGGTTCGAACATGTTCGATATGTTCAGCCTCAGACTTGGAGTAGATCAGTACATCATCTATGTAGGCAATAACATACTGGTTCAAGATGTCTCTGAAGATCTCATTAATAAAAGACTGGTACACAGCTGGAGCATTGGCTAGTCAAGGTAATAGGACTCTTAAACTGCTGCAGGCCAATCAATTGCTTTCCTAGATAACAGTGACATCAGAAACATGCATTTGCTTTCCCCAGATTGAAACTGATCTCTCTGGCTTTCAACATAAATGCGGGCTTGATGAATTGTCCTGCAGGGCCATCAAACTTGTCTGGCAACGCCAGTCCTACCATTGGTGGTGTGGTCGAGGGAAGCCAACGAATATTGTGGGTCAAGTGATCATTTCCCGCCTGAAATTTGTTGAGCTGCTCCTGGTAGTTCTTCAGCAGATCACTCTGATAAGCAAATGTTGCTTGGAGCTGAGAAACCTCAGATGGATTGTAGGCAAAGGATTCTGTAAAGTAGGTGAGGCGGAAGCCGAAGAAGAATCCATTTGTGGATGTTTATTAAAACAGTTCAACAAATCCAAACTCAGAGTCAGATAAACAGTAAGGCAGTCCAACCAGGCAAACAGGCAAAAGGGGTAAATCCAAAAGGGAAGACAAAGCAACAGTCGTAAGGTCATACACGTGGCAACAGAACAATGAAACAAACTTGGTAAAGTAAGATAAACTGGCAAAACTTTCCCAAAGATCCCCATGTGGTGTCCCAGTAAATATGGTTGCCAACCAGAAAGTAGCTGCAGAGGAAGTGCTAACAGTCAATACTCGGGTGAGAGTTCCCTCTGCAGGCATGGTGTTACAAAGCCGTTTTACATTTAATGTGAGATATAATGTGATCATGTCTGTGGTGTCTTTATAAACACTTTATATGTGTTTTTCAGTTTAAATATTTTCCTTTTCAGCAACTTTACAGAGAAAAAAAACATGTCTGAAGGGTAAGCATACTTTGACAGCCTTATTACAATTGTAGAGTGGATCTATTGATCTCTTTTATTCATGCATTTTGGTGTTTCTTTTTTTTTTCTTATCACATTGCTCTGTGCTTCGTCATTGTAGACCGGTAAGTTTTGAGAATATATACCATAATTCATAACTCATCCAAAATTATTTATTAGATATTAAATTTGACTTGTTTTGTTTTTCAGAAAAAAACTAAGTATACTGCCACAAGGCGGCTGCTCTTAAAAGTAAGTTGTCTGCTTGTTTTTAAATACTTTTTTTTTTTTTTTAAAGTAATTCATTCATATTAATCGTAACAGTTTACAATAAGGTAACATGAACTAAGAATGAACAATACTTCTACAGCATTTATTAGTCTTAGTTAATATTAATTTCAACATTTACTATGCATTATTAAAATCACAAGTTTTGTTTGTTAGCATTAGTTAATGCAATGTGAACTAACATGAAAAAACAATGAACAACAGTTTTTTTTTATTAAATAACATTAACAAGGATTAATAAAGAATGTAATAAATGTAGTATTCATTGTTCGTTCATGTCATTAACTAAATTACACCTTATTGTGTTACACCTATAAGTGTTACCATATTAATAACGTAATACGTTTACAGTATTTAGCAAGGATGCATTAAATGGTTCAAAAGTGTAATCAGTCAAAATTTGTAAAATATTACCAAATATCATTTCATATAAAAAATTATAGTTATATTAAAATATTTTGATCAAATAAATGCAGCCGTTGTCAGTATAAATTTCTGACCCCAAACTTTTTAACAGTATTAGCCATGTGGTAATCTTCTGGAGATTTATAGTCACATCAGTGCTGTTATGTTACAGAGCAAATTATTAAAGAAGGCCACGTCTATGCTGGCAGTTGAAAAAGAGCAGAATAAAAGAGAGAAGGACGAGGCTCTTAATGAACAGGTTCCTCCTCTCAAACTATCTGGTCTGTCTGCACAGGAGCTCCAGGTATCTTCTTGAATAACCATTTCTGCACAAGCAACATCCAGAAATAAATAAACAGTACTGTGTATTAATAAATGTCTTTCTTTCTTTCTTCCTTTTTTTTTTTTTTTTTGTTTGTTTCAGGAACTTTGCAAAGATCTTTACCGCAAGATTGATGATGTTGATGAGGCTCGATACGATCTTGATATGAAAGTGGCTAAAAATGACAAAGAGGTAATGGCTTCGTGACCACTTTTACAAAGACAAATGAAAGATTAAATAGTTTATTCAAAGATTATATACAAATATGAAATATTCTTCTAGTAAGTAAATCATGTGATTAAGTTAGTTATTCGAAACCATAACCTCCCTGTTGTTAGTGACACCAACAATGATAAAGGTTACAGGTTTGAATCCCATAGAACATTAAAATTATTAAGTCTATTAAACCAATATTTTAGTATTATTAATATACTCTTACAGTATTCATTAAAATTTTAAAAGTAGCTTTTATTTTTATTAAATGTTTGTTGATTTTTTTTGGTAGTTTTTGTTCTTTTGACACTTTTTATAATTATTTTGATCGATTTCAGTTTTAGTAATTTTAGTTACTTATATATTTAGCACTTATTTAGCAACTTAAACTTATTTATTTCAGTTAGTCGTAAAGGCAACAAATCTAATTTCAGTTATGTTTTTTTTAAGTTTTTAAAGTTTAAGCTTTACATTTTTTTTGTAATATTTCTAACTTGAATTTGTGATTTTTACTGCTCTCAAATAAATACATCCAAAATAGACATTCAAAACAATTGTTTCACAAGTTACCATCACTGTGGTCCATTTCAGATCCAGTCCTTGACCCAGAAGATTTGGGAAATGAAGGGTTCAAAGCAACGAACCAAACTGAAGAAGGTTAAGAAGTCACACGATGCCAAGCTCGATGCATTGACTGAATCCAAAATGTCATCAAAGGCAGATTTCAAAGCCAACCTGAAGACAGTAAAGAAAGAAGAAGAGAAGGTAATGCATTTTTTATCTCCGTTTCAGCCTTTTGGTATTATAAATTCATTTGGCGCTTAAATAAATCAAAGCTCATTCTAAACCTATTTTTATCTATTCGTCTCATTTATAGAAAGAAGAGGTCAACTGGCGTAAGAATGTGGAGGCCATGTCTGGAATGGAGGGCAGGAAGAAGCTGTTTAATACTGGACAATGAAAAAAGTTACAAAGGAAACTTGTCACTTGATATCCAGCACACTTAAAGGCAAAAAAAAGCATTTTGATTCAAAGTTGACATTGTTTTTTACTTCTCAGACTCTGTAACAAAAAATGTGTACCAAGACAAGACATACATAGTTTAAAGCAAGAAAATCCAACTTGCATAAATGGGATTTCTTGTGAATAGTAATGTCAATTAAACACAAACACTGTTTATAATGTGCACAGGTTTAAGTGTTAGCACTTTGTTTGTCTTTACCAGAGGTCCTTTGCAGCAATTTGTGGACAGATTATGTGTTTTAATGCATCTGAAACCAAATTTGATATTTTGTGTAAGAAGTGTTTAAATAATAATACGCATGAGAGAGAGTCGGACTGGAAATGAATTGAATGCAATGTTGTGAAATAGTGCAGTTTAGGAATAGAAGATGTCAGATATTGCAAAACTTTCTATGCTACTGAAAGTCAAAACTGCAATGTAATGGCATTCCAAAATTAAATGAGATGAAAAAAACAAAAAAAAACAACCTTTGTGTCACTGTGGAGTTCCCTTGCAAAACAAACACTGTCCTTGAAATGCATTGCTACGCTCGTTTATGTATCTTGCAAGTGCATAACTGGTTTTAAGTTACTACATTCTTTGTGTATATTTACTCAAAATCAATGCAGAGATGCATTCATTGTATGTCAAGCTATTTGGAAATCTATTGGATTGTAGGAGTATAAAACATGAAGAGACAACATATACATTGACTACACTGATACATCTCTTCATGTCGTTCCATATTAATCTGCTGACTGAAGTTACTGAAGAAAAGTTACTTTTATTCAAGATAACTAAGCTCTGTGATCACTTTTAGTTACAGTAGAGGTCGTACAGCTATGGCTGAATTCAGCAAAGCCTTTTCTGCCTTGTAGGGTCAAACAATGGGAAATGAAGAGTGACTGGCAGTGGACAATGTATGCAATTGTGTTTTGGAGGTGCTGAGTAAAATGAGCCTCAGGGTGTAAGGCTTCAGTCTATTTTAGTGAGCCACTCAGAGGAGGCCAAAGAGGCCATAAAATTTGCCTGAGTTTTCTTGTGCACTGCCATTGTCAGATTCTCATTGCCTTGGAGTGGTCTTTGGAGGAAAAGGTATGAACTATTGCACTATTTGGCACCAATGCATTTAATTGCTCTAAAATCACTCATGAGATATAACTGCAGACATCAAATGAATACACAGCATAGCCAGTAGATCAGTAGATCTTTAAAAGCTTTGATGAGACATGGCTGGTTACATTGCTGACTGAACCTCTCTACTGAAGCCAAAGGATATTATAGGATAAATTTGCACCTCATTTAATCTCACTGCTGTCTAGGAGAAACAACTTCTTTCTTTTTTTCATTTTAAATGTGGTTTATCCATCAGAAATGGATTCGTGTGTGATGTTGAAAATGGCTGCTTAAAAATGTATACTATTTTGTTAAAGTGTTATGTGCTTCCAAAATACAACTTATGAAGTGAATTTTAGTTATAATAACTCTGCTTATCAGTCACCGATCTTTATATTTCAGATTTTGACTAGTGATTTGCACCAGATTAGTCATAAAAAGGAAGTGCTTAGAAGCTCACGATGTCTGAGTCGTAAGTATTCAGTCTTTTAAGTTGTTAATATCTTGCTTAAAATGTACGTGTTTAAAACATGCCTGCTTTTTATTTCCTTTCATAAACTCAAAATTGCCAACTTAGACAGGTAAGATGATTTTATTACTTTGGCTTTTTGTATATGGCAATATCATTTTTTTCCCAACAAAATCCAATCGTGCTTAATTCTTGCAGAGACCCAAATCTAAGATTTCGGCATCCAGGAGGTTGTTCTTAAAGGTATTTGGCTCTGTTCGCTTTACAAAGAAGATATCATTCCTGAAGAGGATGCATCTCACAATACCTTCTGACATGTTTTGCTTCAGACAAAGCTCCTGAAGAAGGCAACCTCTATGCTTGTGACTGAAAAAGAAGACAAGCAGAGAGAGAGAGAGACCACCTTGAGTGAGAGAGTGCCACCTCTACAGCTGTCCGGTCTGTCTGTTCAAGAGCTTCAGGTAAACCTAATGATCAGTTATAACCAAACCAAAAATGATACTCTTAACAATTAATTAATTAAACATATATTTATTAAGAGAAATATGTATTACATTTATTTTAATTATATGTTCATATTTATTTAATTTTTATGATCAAAATGAAAAACTTTGTGCACATTAATTCAGATGGTGCAAATTACTTTTTAATTTTAGGACTATTTAGTTTTTTTTATTTTATTTGAAAGATTATTATTGAATAATTGGTTCAATTTGTAGGGAACAAAAAACAAAACAAAACAAAGTATTGTGGCTAAGGTGATTTCCTCTGCTAAAAATGGCATTACAAACCAGATCAGTTATTTCTCAAGGTAATTTTTTGGTCCAATATTTTGTTTTCAGGCACTCTGCAAAGACCTCCATCAAAAGATTGATGTTGTAGATGAAGAGAGGTATGACATCTCCGCAAAGGTGACCAAAAATGAAAAGGAGGTAATACACCACCACCATTTATCTTATTACGTAGATTCAATGAAAATACTCTTTATGTTGATGCGCTATAAAAATGCACGAGTCTGCTTCAGATTGCAGATTTAAACATCAAGATTACTGAGCTTAGAGGTAAAATGAAGAGGCCTGCGCTGAAGAGGGTGAAGATCTCTGCCGATGCCATGTTGGGTGCTCTGTTGGGCTCCAGGGTCAAAGAGTCTGTGGATTTCAAAGCCAATCTCAAGACGGTCAAGAAAGAAGAGGAGAAGGTAAGTCAGATAGTACTATTTTGAGTGGTAATGCATGTATTTTTGAGCTATTTTAACACATTACTGTTGGTACACCTGTTCCTCTCACAGAAAGAAGAGGTGACTGACTGGCGTAAAAATGTGGAGGCCATGTCTGGAATGGAGGGCAGGAAGAAGCTGTTCGATGCGGGACAATAGAAGATACATTTGAAAAACTTAAAAGTTTGTCTGTCAATGATCTTTTGATTGAAAATGCCTAACTTTAAATATTGTACCTTCACTTGTACTAAATTTGATTTGTTTTCTTTTTTAGGTAACAGCTACACCAGAATTAATAAACTTATTAATGTTTAAATCAATGCAAGTTGCAAGGCTTAGGATTATGGTTTTTTGATTTTATTTTAGTTAAAAAAAGAAAGTGCATTGTCTCAAACTTACTTGATGTCTACTTGATGGTTTCAGTGATGTTGGGCCCATTTTCTGTCTTACAAATAAAACCACGTCAAAGAAAGCCTAAATGTTTTGCCCCTTACTTTGCCTAGGACTTCAGATCAGAAGACCTCTGGAAATGTTTTGAATACAACAGCCCTGAATGTAGCAGGACCTGAAGGCTCTGACCTTGCCATGTATTTGACCTCACTTCATAACAGACACAACACAACTGCTGTGTCCCAAGCATACCTACAGTCGTTCTAACATCAATATTTGTCTATTTGTGGAACTTAAAAAAACATGCTCTTTAAAAGCTTTTTAAACTAAAACACTAATTTGTGTTATTAAAAGTCTTCAGTCCAATTTCTGCCACGTCACACTAATAGATCTTGAAACATGCTTATCACCAACAAGTGCCAGTTTAAATGTCAAAATTATTTTTTCTTAGAATTGTAAAATATTAAATAGCGTTTTTCTATTTGAACCTATTTTAAAATTTTCACAAATCTGTTTGGTTTGTTTCCATCATGGAAAAAAAATAATTCTACATTTTATGTCACAATTCTGACAATCAAATTGTGAGATTATTTCTCACTGTTGCAAGTTATAAAAATGTAATTCTGAGTTCTTGCATCTTTTACATCTGTTTCTCAGAAATCTGAATAAACATTTAGCAATTTTTCGCTTTTCTGACAATTCTGCATTTACATCTCACAATTCTGTTTTATTTGTTTTCACCACGGAATAAAAAAATAGTGTCTGGCAATAACGACTTTTTTTCTAAAAATTGCAAGTCTGTATTGTGGAATATTCTGGAAGAAAAAAATAAGAATGGTGAGATTTTCTGTTATAACAACATGTTTTTTTTTTTTTTTTGCTCATTTCTAAGAATCTATATGGTGCAATTCTGAGGTTATATCTTGCAATTATGAGGGGAAAAAATAAATAATTGTGAAAGTTTTTTTGTTGTTTTTCCAGTAAGACATTTCCAGTAATATGACTTTAATTTTTTTTTTTTTTTTTTTTTTTTAGTTTATATCTCACAATTCTGAGATAAAAGCCATAAAATCAGAACTGTGCAGTTACCTTTTTATTTGTGATAGAAAACCGAAGCAATAAGCATACAACTAAGCTTGTGATACAATCAGTTCCCTGAAGGACAAAAAAGCCCCGGCATACATTTTTTCCACATGCATATATGCCACAAGAGAGAAGACAGATGAAGGCTCTAACTGGACTACACAATACACACACACACAAATACAAATGATATAGCTTGAATGTGATTGCACATATAAACATATTCGATCTTTTAATTCTATCCATTTTTTTTTATCTCTTAATTACCAGCTATATTTCCATCCAAAATAAATATACTGTCATAATGTTATTTTAAAAACCTGTATATAAGCCCATACTGTAACCTGTATAAGTCCATACTGTGGCTTTAAATGTGCATAATTGCACCTAAAGTGTAGATGTTCATACCTAAAACTTACCATCCCAGTGACAGCTTTTATATATTTTTCTGAGAGTATACAAGGCCATTTAAAGACAAGGACTTCTTGCATTTGGCATCCAATCATCTGGCCATAATGCCTAAAAATAAATCCAGGACAAATGGCAGGTGGTAATTCACTACATATCTCTTGGAGTGTCACCTCTCAGAGTGAATGAGCTGTGACGAGGGCAGCATCACATTACATGCTTCCACCTGCTTGCTGTCCTCTAAACCCCAGAAATTACTGATATCACATCGTCTCCCGGCAGCTATCGGTCACTTAATGTGCATGGAAATTATCACGTTCATGAGACAGCTGTCATAATAGCATAACATCATATTGCAATTAACTGGAATAAATGCAGATTCCAAAAAAATATGTTATTTGCACTTTCTCACTGTTTTATTGTTGTCTTGGCATATTATACTTTCCCGTTTTTTATAAATAATGTTTCTAATATGAGTTAGTTGTGTATTAATAAGTGCAAAATGCTTGCCTTATTTACTCTTATAGACAGTCATTTCTACTTAAGACAAACATTACCTTTAGATCTTTGAACTGGTCGTTAATATGGTTTTGGCCAACAAAAAGAGGCATTGAAACCAGTTCGCATCGCATAGCTGCACGTCTCTGTCCAAATGAAAGTTTTACTGTGTGCACAGTAAATGCCAGTAGAGTGGCACAGACAGGTATGTCTCTTTCAGCGTAAGAGGCAAACAGCTATGTGTTTGGTTATTTTTGATAGCAAATGCATTATTATTATTTAGTCGTTAGAAGGGATTATAGATTATATTAGCTGCGATGGTCAGGAATTTATTTGTTATTTATTCAAAATTGATAAGAAATTGGACACATTTGCATTGGTATCTATTCAGATGTCTCTCAAATTGGTGATAACGCTGGAAGATTTTCACCTATGCTAAAACTCACGGATGCTATGCACAGAACTTCTACCGCTGTGTAGAGGACTAACAGGTCAAATGGATGGATTAAAGGATCTGATTACCAATATCATTAATGAATTACAATTAATGTATGCACGATCCTGTAAGGGTCGCATAAATGCTATTAAACATGCAAATTAGTAAAATTTGGTTTTGTTTTAAGATTTTTTTTTTTTTTTTTTGCTGTGCTATTTATATATATATATTTTTTCTGGAATTTTAACTCATTCATACAAAAGTTGCTTAAATATGAGATATGACTAGTAAAAAATAAATATGCTTAAAAGCATTTGTAATACATTTATTTCATGCTAAGTAAAATAAAAATACATTTACATATACACATTTACATTTACGTACTTATTTTAAAATAAATATAATACCTTGCAATGGTACTTTTGGTAGACTCAACTGGTATACATAAATTCTGCTAAATTGGAACAACTAATTTTGCACCTAAATTGTATTGAAGTAGTGCTGCAGTTCAACTACACAACAGGTACACTTTAAATATAGCTTGCATTTAAAGACTGATATTATTCAAAGATCATCATTAAAACACATTTTAAGCTTAATATTGAGGAATGTGCCTTGCGCACAAGTAGGTAGGCTACAGTAGTACTCCAAATAAAGTTTAATTCTAATTTTTCTATCTGTAAGTCTCGAGTGATATATGCTAATAGATTTGAACTATACTTTGTATGAAATAAATGTATGTTAAATACTTTTTACTAGGGTATATACCTTCCACTGCAGTGTCTAATACATCTGTTAAGTGATAATTGTGACTTACGATCGCACATCATATGCGTTCTCTTTATTGACTTTATTGATTTAAAATAAAATGTTAATTTTCTTTGCCATTTTGTAAAGCAATAAGTAAGTATCAGTGTTCATTAATTAAAATAAAATGAACATAATAAAAAAATATTAAACAAACATTAGATTTTTTTGTCGCGGCAACCAACTGAAATAAAGTAAAAGTTTAATTTAAAGTACTTAAATTATCAAAACTTAAACTGACATTTTAATATACATTAAAAATATAAAATAAATTAAAATTAAATAAAAAAAATTTAATTATAAAATGTATCATTCAAAATAGGCCAACTACTAGATACTATAAAAGTATCTATATGCGTAGCACTGCATAGGGTATGGGAAGTGCTTCTCATTTCCTAATTTGTGTTTTAAAGTAGAGATGACTTTAAAACAGTTATTTAGTTTCACAGATAACGGAGAACTAGAAAGATGTCTGAAGCGTGAGTATCTCCACCTCCATAAGTACTAACCAGCTATTTATGAATTCTGATATCTGTCAACATGTGTGATATATCACTTATCAACATTCCCTTCTATCTGTATGCTCCAACCAAAGCCAAAAGCCCAAACCCAAAATCACTTCAGCTCGTCGGCTGGGCTTGAAGGTGAGCGCCACCTGCTGTCCACAATTATACGCACAGCTTGCCGGGGACTTTTTTTTTGCTCAAGTACATTGATACCAAAAGTAATAACTCTTCGCTTTTATATGACAACAATGGTCCTGTCACCCTGAAGATAAGGCTGCTGAAAACAGCTGATACTAGAGAAGCAGGACAAAGAGAAGGAGAGGGAACAAGTGCTCAGTGAGAGAGTTCCTCCGCTCAAGTTTTCAGGCCTATTAGCCCAGGAAATACAGGTACAATTAAATTTTTTTTATTTTTTTTTATTAATAATTTAACTCCTTTTATGAAACGTAAATTAATCGTTAAGCCAAAATAGAAAAAGCTGTCATAATTTACTCACCCTCGTGACCTTCGCAGTGGACATGGTGATGGAAAAAAATCAAATGGGAGGGGAAAAAGAAATTTATTTTTACGCGTTTACTTAAAGTGTTTGTGTTTTATGCGAGAAACTCTGCCTGTTTTGCGTGCGAACGCGGCAAGTTATCCCGGGGGGACGCAAAATTCAAATTTTCAAATCTCTGGATTTGCATCACAAGATTGACGTGATTGATGAGCAACGCTATGACGTCGGCATTAAGGTGGCCAAAAATGACAAAGAGGTATGAAAACGTCAGTATTTGGTAAACTGTTTAAACTATGCATCTATTTGTTGATATAGATTGAGGAAATTAATCAGAAGATCTAGGAGAAGAAGAGCAAACTGAAGAGGCCTAGCCTGAAGATAGTCAAACTGTCAGCTGAACAAATGCTAAGTGTCCTCCTAGGCTCCAAACACACACAGTATATTGACTTCAAAGCGAACCTGAAGACAGTGAAGGAAGAAGAGGAAAGGGTAGGGCTAGATAAAATACTTTAATCGGACAGAAGTGCTTATATAAAAATAATAGGAATTGAACTTCCACAGAAAGAGGAGGTGAGGCAATGTCTGCAATGGAGGGCAGGAAGAAGCTGTTTGATGCCGGACAATAAAAGGTAAATACTGACAGGCCCTCAATATATGTATAATACATTTTTTATTGCACAAATATCCCTCTCAGCATATGACAACTGTTTAGGAGACATGTCTTGGAGATGGCAGCCGTACCAAACCAAAGATTACATGAAAGATGTCATCTCTGTTTTTACTTTAGATTGCCTACTTCAAATACATTTTTAAAATGTAAATGAGTTTTGACTAGCTATGTTTCATTGTAATTGGTTTTCTTAAAACTAGTTAAGTTTTCACAGAATGCAGGGTAACACTTTACAAAAAAATGCCTTTAGTTGTTGTATTACATTTTCCTAACTAATCAAACTTTATCATACAGTCTTAAAAAGTACATGCATTATGTTGACCTATTGAATGCTGGAAATAGATTTGGATGTAGCAGTAAGCCAAAATTACATTTTTAATTCTTGTAAAATGTAGCGCTTTCTTTACAAATTGTTATATTTATTAGAGCTGCGGTTCTTCTTTTTACCTACCGATGGCAGCCTACAACAGCATATCAGCAAGAAGAGGAAACGTGCATGTCATCCATCACTTTATGTTCAAGGTCCCTTATTAGTGATTGTGAAAATATCTGTGATTTCAGGTTAGGTTTTATTAAAAAATATATAATATTCCAATACAATGTCTTTACGGATTCTTTTTTAAATAGAATGCCATTATCAATATTTTCTTGTAAAGAAATATAATATGTGCAAATAATATTGTTTCTTTCCCAAGATATGCAGCATACCCAAAAAGAACAATAATACATGAAACTTCATTCAAGTTCAGATTAATTTAGACCAGGCGATGTGTTCACATATAGTGCCATAAATATTGTATTGTTGAGCTCACCCTTAGTCTAGAGAACATAGAGTACACTTGAGCACCAGGTGCTCCGTCACTCTGCAGCCAGGGATGTGAAGCATTTGACAGTAATGACGGTGTGGACAGTAGTCTATTTTAGTGAGCCTCTCACGAGTGCTTCAGAATCTATAAATCTGCAGTTTCTTTCCTGTGGCCAAAACAGTAATACTTCCATCATCTGAGAGGTAAGGACCTACAGGTTTTAACCACTGCTAGCAATTCATGCATATAAGATAGCAGTTATGGATTTTTTTTGTGTTGCTTTTTTGCCTACGCGTCTTCAAACATTACATAAAAAATTCTTAAATGTTCATTTGTACTGGAAATGCTTGTATGCACTTGTGTCTAATCTAGTATTTTTGGTCAAAGATATGTTTTGTTACTTGTATGCCACCAGGAAAAAGCACAAGCGCAAAAATGTCTGAATCTGTGTAAGTATTTTCAAACCTATATATATTATTGAAATAATAAATGATTTACTATATTATAAATCTATTCATGTATTAAATACATTTTTGTTTTTATTTCTGGCTGTATCTGTGTCAGTCCGGTGAGTAACTCACATTTTTAACGCTGTATTTAAGTATATTTGACACATACTTTCCAACTACGTTTTATATTTATTTATAAAATTGAACACTGCAGAATTTGTGCTAGCCACAATATTGTTTGTTTTATATTCGCTCGTTTCTTTAGAAAAAGCCCAAGATTTCTGCATCTCGTCGGTTATTCTTAAAGGTTAGTTTCTATTTGTAGTTTCTGAAATGATCTTGACTTTTTCACTAACCATTTGTAATCAACAGCTGACCATGATCTACAATATTATATGCCCATGCATCTTTTAATTCATTTTAATGCACTTCAGACCAAAATACTGAAGAAGGCCAGCACCCTGCTGGCAGACGAGAAGGAGCAGAAAAAGATCGACAGAGAGCAAACCCTCAGTGAGAGAGTTCCTCCTCTCCAGCTGTCTGGACTGTCTGTACAGGACTTACAGGTTGTTATTCTTTGGCATGTTTTCAGCATGCTTTTGAAACTATTCTTTCTTACATGCCATTGCTCTGTTTACAGAATCTGTGCAAAGAACTCAACCAAAAAATTGATGTGGTCGATGAGGAAAGATATGACATTGAATCTAAAGTTTCCAAATGTGAAAAGGAGGTATATTTAGTTGCTTTAAAAATGCCTTTATTCATGTATTAATTGCCCTGGCCCCTGACTGATGCTTCTGTTATAGATAGCAGATTTAAGCCACAAAATCTTTGAGCTGAAGGGAAAGATGAAGAGACCTGCCCTGAAGAGAGTGAGGGTGTCCGCTGATGCCATGCTGGGTGCTCTGCTAGGTGCCAAACACAAGGAATCCATTGACTTTAAAGCTAACCTCAAGACAGTGA
Organism: Enteromius treurensis; assembly: GCA_032275025.1. Taxonomy (NCBI): domain Eukaryota; kingdom Metazoa; phylum Chordata; class Actinopteri; order Cypriniformes; family Cyprinidae; genus Enteromius; species Enteromius treurensis. The sequence goes on from JAUCMU010000053.1 coordinate 9,511,648, forward strand.
AGAAGGAAGAGGAAAAGGTAATCTCTTGACATCAGACTTTTTGGATTCAGTGCTTGAATTTTTCAATTTAAATTCATCACATAATGTTTGCAGATTTTTGTTTTGAAAGTTCAAAACATTAAGATGTTTTGAACTTCAAACCATTGCTTCCAACTAAAATATGAGTCCTCTGTACATAATATTGCTTTCCCCAGTGAAAGGCCAGCTTTTCTTAATAAATATGCATAGATCAAGCACCGTTCTCAAACAAAAGCAGTCCAAGACAGATATAACCAAAAGTTATATTCTCATATTTTGTCCAGAAGTTACCATTTACAGTTAAAACACATTAATGATGGATTTGTTTCTTACAAACACAGAGTCATGTGAATTATTGTTGATGTTTTGATGAATTGATGTTTTCATCAACTGTTTGGACTGTTATTCTGACGGCACGCGTTCACTACAGAAGATCCAATAGTGAGCAAGTGATGTAATGATAAATTTCTCCAAATGCGTTCCAGTGAACAACGAATACACAACAATGTGTTAAATACAAATTGTAGGAGTTATCAAAATATGCATTTATTTGTAATCTGTGCAGAAAGAAGAAGTGACCGACTGGCGTAAAAATGTGGATGCTATGTCTGGCATGGAGGGCAGGAAGAAGTTGTTTGCGGGACCAAATGCATAATTATTATTTTTTTTTAAACATAAAAAAAAAATTTAACTTATTTAACTGCTATTTAATTGTGGTTATGTATTTGTTTTATTTCATAAACTGTTGGATGAATGAAAAACAGTGGTATAAGAAATTGTGCTATTGCTAACCACGTTTATCAGTTAAAATATTGAATCATTATGTGCTTTATGATACATCTAGAACGTTCATTTATGTTAATATTTCATTATTATATAGTTGCATTTGTCATTATATAATAATGCTTATATTGTAATATTTATATGTGATCAATAAAGCTATTGTTTCTCTTTCATTGCTCTCTGTTAAGGAAGCCCAATATAGTCTCAATCCTACTGTAATCCTACTCCTTTATTAAAGGGAGTTACGATTCGAGATATTAACCTAAAAAGAAATCGAACTGACGCTATTAACCTAAATATAACGGCAGTTCCAATTCGCCACTGTACTCTTAAACACGCCTACTTATGGAGAACGCGTGGCTGATTGGCTGAAAGACGTGTCACTCAAGCAAACGGTTCCGCGTTTGTTGACGCTGCCTTGATAATTCCTGTTGTAGAGCTGCAGCTTCTCTGAGCTGGGCGGTTTCTAATCTGCAGGTGAGCACATAACAATTCATAGTAATTTCAGATTTTTTTATTTTCATTTTTATTTATATCTATTATTATTAGATACAGATTAGGACGTTTTGTGCGTGCACTGTGCGATGTCATTAAGACATGCTAACATGCTAGTTCGGTTGTGTTATATACTGTTGCGAGACGTTAATACAGTAGTTTGATACATCGCTTCTTTTCATTTCAGTTTCACTTCGCTATTTACATGCTTATACATTTTACCCTGTAAATGTGATATCTTTTCCTATTTTACAGTTTGAAAATAAGAGTTGGGCAGCCCATTAGTTAAATTAGCATTGACATTTAGTTCACGACCCTTAACCTTTCAGTTCTCCAGTTTAGTTTCATATATATCTATATATACATCATAGGTGCATTTTGCATATAGGCAATAATATATATTTATTTTTGGATCATATAACAATTGAGCAGTTGAAACTATTGCACAAATCTGCATGCATCTCTTTCAGGACTCCTTACTGTTTCTTCTGAATGTCCAAATACAAACTCTTTCTTCTTCGTCATGGGGAGGGGGCCTGGAACAAGGAGAACCGCTTTTGCAGCTGGGTTGACCAGAAACTGAGCGAGAACGGGGTGGTGGAAGCCCAAGAATGCGGCAGGCTCCTAAAACAGCAGGGGTACCAATTCGACCATGTTTTTACCTCCATACTGAGCCGCTCCATCCAGACGGCCTGGTTGGTGCTGGAGGCCATGGGACAAGAGTGGGTCCCAGTCACCAAATCCTGGAGGATAAACGAGCGGCATTATGGTGCCCTGATTGGCCTCAATCGGGCCGAGATGGCATTGAACCATGGCGAGGAACAGGTTAAACTGTGGAGAAGAAGCTATGACATCACTCCGCCCCCCATTGATGAGTCACATCCCTATTATGCTGAAATTTACAATGATCGCCGGTACAGTACGTGTGATGTTCCCAAAGAGGAACTACCTAAATCTGAAAGTTTAAAGGAAGTGTTAGACAGACTTCTCCCTTACTGGAATGATGTCATTGTACCAGTGATCAAGAGTGGCCAAACTGTCCTCATCTCTGCACATGGCAACAGCTGTAGGGCTTTGCTTAAACATTTGGAAGGTGAAACATATTTATTGTTTTTTTATTTCTGCCATCATTTACTCATTATAACACGGCTTTTTTTCTTCTGTGGAAGGCAAAAAAAAAAGAGATCTACTTTATTTTTTGCTTCCTTTTCGTTCTTATATTTTTAGGTCCATGCAATGAAAGTCAATTTGGTTTAGAGTTGTTTGAACTCCACTGACAAAAACATTCTTCAAAAATCTTCTTTTAAAAATATCTTTTAAAACTAAGTTATATAATGCTTCTAAAGGCCGCTTAGTTAAAATTACATGGAGACGATTGACTATAACCCTTGACCTTAAAGCACTTAAAATAAAGTTTAATTCTCGTCATTATACATTACCATCACTCTATTTGATAATGTTCAGTGCTTTGCTACAATCTGTATTGTTAAAAGCGCTATATAAATAAAAGTGACTTGACTTGACTTAAAAGGTTATCACAAGGGGTCAAAAGACATGTATAATGTTGCAAAAGTTTGCTATTTTAAGATTTGGACTTTCTTTTCCGGAAAGAATCATAAAAAAAGTTTCATATTTCCACAAAACTATTAAGCTGTTTTCAACATTCATAATTACAAGGAATATTTCTTAGGGAACAAATCAGCATTTTAAAATGATTTTAAATGTAACCTGTGACATTGACGAATGATGCTGAAAATTTAGCTTTGCATCACAGGAATAAGTTCCATTTTAAATGTATATTAAAGAAAAGAACGTGACATGTGGCCAGGTATGGTTTCCCATACTAGGAATTTGTGCTCTGCATTTAACCCATCCAAGTGCACATACATAGAAGTGAGAAGTAAACAACCACACACAACCGGAGCAGTGGGCAGCCATTGCTGCGGTGCCGGGCCTTGTAGTGCCGTGCTCAAGAGTCTCAAGTCAGTCGTGGTATTGAAGGTGGAGAGAGTGCTGGTTATTCACTCCCCTCACCCACAATCTCTGGCGGACCTGGGACTCAAACCCACAACCTTTTGGGTTACAAGTCCAACTCCCTATCCATTAGGCCACGACTGGCCCTAAAATAATAAACAGTTATTTTAAATTGTTATATTTCTCTTTAAATATTATCAGAAATAAAGCATAGAGAGTGGAGAGTTTGACTAATAAATTTGGTACTAAAATATAAACTTCAAATATTTTAATATCCTCATTTCACACTTCTTTCTTAACAGATATTTCTGAAACAGACATTGTGAATGTAACGCTGCCCACAGGAGTACCAGTCTTGCTGGAGCTCGATGAAGATCTTCGACCAGTCAAGCCCCGTCAGCTTCTGGGTGACCAGGCCAAAATTCAGGCGGCCATCAAAAAGGTGGAGGATCAAGGGAAGGCTAATGCACAAAATAAATAAGGATTTTATTGATATTCATTCAGATAGGAACTGTTCAAACTGAATTATTACTAGTCACTCTGTAGCTTCCGTAATGAAGCACCTGGGCGCATGCTGTAGGGTGTGTCTGAGGTAGACTGGTTTAATGGTATTTTAAGAATCATGAAGAGTTAGACAAGTCAATATTTTGAAGTCAAGCACTGGTTACTGATCCAAAATGCACTCTGGGTACATACATTTTGTCATAGCAAGAGGTCTTTTGACCAAATAATAATGAAATAGATATTGCAATAATATTATTTTAAATGATCATTTAATAATGTCTTTTTATTTTTTTGTTAGTTCTTGCTTATATTTCCAGTGGATTTGTGGCCACAGAAAACCCGTGGTGCCTTCCTTCGGGCAAAAATACGATCCATCAGTTGTGTTCTATTAGAATTTCGTGTTAAAGGTCAATATGTATTTTTAGCCATTTCTGTATTTAAAAATTGTATACTATACAAGAATATAGGGTCAAGTAAACAAAAGTCGCTTAAGCACACCAAGGCTGCATTTATTTGATGAAAAATACAGTAAAAACAATATATTTTGAACTGTAATTTCAGTGTCAGATGATTTAGAAATAATTTGAATAATCTGATTATTAATGCTGAAAGCAGTTGTACTGCTTGACATTTTTGTGAAAACCATGCTGAATTTTTTTTCTTTGATGAATAGAAAATTTAAAAGAACAGCATTTATTTGAATTTATTTTATTTTTTTGTAACAATGTAAAAGTCTTTACTGTCACTTTTGATCAATTTAAAGCAGACTTACTTTAAAAAGATCATTATTTAAAACCTTAATGACCTCGAACTTCTGAACTGTAGTGTATAATAGGCTGCGTTCACACAGCAGCAGCAATCCTGTATTTGGGATTGACAACCATATTTTCTTCACCGGTGTGAGTCTCGGAAAAGTCTCGTTCACACAGCAGCTTTCTGTTGTGTTTAGAATTCTGTCTGTATGAACATGCAACAGGAGTCAAATCCTTACCAGTAACCATAGTGACAGTGACCGAAGTAATATCAGAGATGGCGAGTTTTATTTCTGGTTGATATGTAAAAAGACTCCAATTTAGCCGTGATTTCTTTCTTCAAATCATTATTAACCAACAGCAGCTTTTAAAGAGAGCTGAGCATTTGAATCGCGCAGTGCGCGCAGAACATAACACTGACGGGGGAGCGGCTCCGGTGGAAAACTGACGAGATAAAACTTTAAGATGACACGCAGCTTATCTCTCTTTTACTGTAAGTTACCGAAAACACATATGAAAGCACGTAGCGCACGATAAACGCACGTTTGTGTGGCAGAGCTGCTCTCTCTCACAATGACGTGGCTGACAACTAATTGTCCAGTCCTGTTCCGTTCACACAGCGCGTGTGTTCTGAGAATGCGCTCGTGAGTTCTGAAAATGTACTGGTGTAAAAATTGTTGTCAGACCCGTAAATAACCAAACAGTGTGTGAACGTAACCGTATTAAGGACTCAAAAACAAGATTGACAACCGTATTCTGCTCCTGTGTGAATGCAGACATATAGATATTAATAGATTATCCCAACTGGAATGGAATCATTCCAAAAAATAAATAAATAAATCATATTAAAACAAGCATATTATTCACTCCACTGTCTGATCATGAAATCTGATCTCACTGAATTTCATATTCTACAAATTGTTATTTAAAATTAAACTTACAGACTTCATTGGATGTCTGAATTACAAGTAGGCCTAGTTAAAATATTTGTTTTTTTTTTAAATATTTTGTGTTGTTAGCCTACTTTAGATAGCATTTTTTTAATGTTTGAAAGGGACATTTTAAATATTTATTAACAGATATTTGAAGATAATATGTGTTATGACTAAGTTATTAGTTTATCATGCACTGCCAAACGCAACCCAGCTCTTTTGTGTCTCATTATTTTCCACCAACGTTAACCAAGACAAATGCAAAGACAAACCAGTCTTACTGGTGAGTCAAACCTAGACATAGTTGTGGTTTAGAATGTCTGTGCACTGTAATATTTATGTTTGTTTCTATGTATTTAAGGTTGCTAAACACTGCACTGTATTTGAAGAGAAATGTTGTATGTGTGTTGTTTTTGTTATAACATTTGGAACATGTGTCCCATAAAGTGCTTTCACTTTATTTTCTACTTCCCTGAAGTACTTGTCTGCTGGGTTGAGCACATTGCTGAAGCCTTTTCCTAAAAGAATAATAAATAAAAATAAAGATCACAGATATAAAAGTGTTTATGTGTATTAAATGATGGATGTGAAAATGTATAAAACACCTATTAACCAGAAGGAGGTGCTACTGTGTTTTTCCTGAAAAGACATTTCTCCAGTGAAACAGATGTTGATCTTAATATAATAGCGGTGGACGGTAAGCTTATTTTTACAGAAAGCACTAATGACTTAGGGAAACTGATTTTGGTTATTCAATAGGATGTAGCACTTGGCAGACTGTACATATTCGCTTCACCTAATAGCTCACATTTGTCTTGTTGAGCTGGAATGTTTGAAAAGAAGAACTAAAACATGTTCTCATGGACTTTAATGTCCTCTTAGAAGAATATACATTTGAACACATTATATGCTCTTGGGAAAACGTGCCACATCCATCTCCCTCAAAGCTTATTAAAAGATAATGTGATTTTCATTGAGTTTATTTGCTGATGCTATGAAGACGTGACTGGACGGGCCGTTTCTGATTACTCTTCATATTTTTCATGGCCTGTGTTCTGAAACACGGATTTCACTGTCTACACTTTAAAACATGGTCTCGAAACAGTAGAAAAACATCACAGGAATCTGAGTGTGGAGACTCTGCCAAGGATTCAATTTGAGAACTGTTCAGTTTGGCTGAAGACTAGAAAGGGCTGGACATAATGTCTTCACTGCCAGTCTGACACTGCTTTCTCTTAAAATTGTTATGTTAGGATGTTATCATCATGGGGTGCCAATACTTTAGGGACATAACTTGTGCATCTGTTATATTTGTAAGCTGCTTTACCAGGACAAAGTATGATATACGCAATAACTTTACACCATGCAAGCACATTTGCTGCAAAACGCCATATTTTAAAAACATTTCTCAGACTTTTCGAAGGAAATGTGTTCAAATGTAAGTTATGCAAATTTAGTGATTTTATTGAGAACAATTATAATTGCATGAAAGGTGTAGTTACATTAACAAAAGTTCATATGCTCTAGAATTAAACCCTTTTTTGTAACATTTTGCAGTTGTATGAATGTTTGCACAGAAATTTGCCAAACATCAGTAAAAAGTGATCACACCGTATTATTGGAAGCATGGAAGAAGCTTTTTACTACTTTATGATATTTTTTTTTTACTTTATGCAATAATAGTTAAATCCAAAATAAAAGGGATCACAAAAGTTATACATATAATAATAATAATTACACTGACCCACAACAAAACAAATTAACACTGACCCAAAATACAACAAAACAAACTAAATCAGTGTACAGTGGTTTGAAAGAAAATCTTATGTTTTCTTATTTGTCGGGTCAGGGTAACTTTAATGTAATTTTGCTTTTTTTTTTTTTACTTGTCGATTTAAACACGATATTACTCTTTATACACAAAATTATTTTTAACTAAGCTGCTCTGTTCGGAGCGCTATCAGACGGAAGTGTAGAATATGATTGTGATATCAGGCTACTTCTGGACGGAGGAAAGCGCTGGAAGACTGCAGCCGAGCCGAGCCGAGCTCGTTGAAGTGATGGAGCTCAGCAGAGGCGGAGTCTGAGCCGCTGCACGTTTTATAAAATGTAGAGGCACGACTCAGCAGCTCGATCACACTTCAAAACTAAATTGGACAGAGTGCTGAAAACCCGCTTCAGTTCGTTACAGGTAAGGGTTACAAGTCCTTCAAATTAATCTTTGTGAATCTTTCCTAAATGATATAGACATGATTTTATTTAAAAAGATTCATGTGGATTAAATCATCATATAAAGACATGCTGCTGATGGCAACATAATTTACTGGAAATTAAATTTGGAAAGACTCTTGCGGTGGACGGATGAATTGCATGTTGAAAATACTGTTTTCACCTGCCACTTGGTCCCTTGTCAAGAACATCTGTATACGTCTTTTGCTTGTAAGTTACAGTCGAGGTTAATTGGAGGTTTCTGTGCTCGTGTAACGGTCAGCAGTACACCTGCATCACTGCTTCAAAACACTTTCTGCTCGAGAGGGAGATGGAGGCTAGATTTAAGGTTGCAGTATAAGCATTAAAGTCTTGGAATAAGGCTTTTGAAGATTTCCATGCACCGTAACTTCTCAGAAGAATAAACTATTCACACATTTGCCAATAGCGAGGCATGTTGTCAAGCTGTGTGGGGTAAGTTGTCACAACTAAACTTGCCACTGAGCAACCAAAAGGTAACATATACAACAAGTATATTTGTAATTTTTTTTAAATATTTTACTAGTACTACCTATAATAATAGTAATAAATGTTTACATGCTTACATGCCTTTTTTTACTACAAATTGTGAAATATATATTTTATTAAAATAGTAAATATATAAATATTAATGGCCAAAAATAATTTTCTTGACAACAAAGATAAATATTAGATTTAATAAATATGTTTTATTATTAATTATAAATATTGTTATATATAATTTCTATTTAATAATAATGCCTAAAAAGTATATATATGTTTTTTCTTTTTCTTTTTCCCCCCCAAAATATATACTGTAAGTGTGTATATTTATATATACACAATAAATATACATAGAAATCAGAGAACCTTTATTTTGGATGTGATTAATTGTTTGACAGCACTAATATTCTCACACACAAACACACACAATATTTATAATAACAATAATAAATTTAGCAAAAAATTGTTTCCCATAAGAAATAATTTTTCTTCTTCAGCTTATCATTATTATTATTATAGATTTTAGACCAAAAAAATGTTAAACATGTTTTATTATTATTTTATACATTTATACAAATTATTATACATTTGATTTAAAAAATGTACTGCAAAAGCATTAATCATCACATCACATAGACCTACACATATTTCCTTAAAAAAAAGAAAAAAGAGAGGTCTAAATATTTTATCCCAGAGTGCAGATCTGGTGACAGATGCATCAGTGTGTGGAATGCACCACAGCAGCGAGTGGTGTGTGTCTGTGTATGTATGTGTGTTTTTGTGCAGCTGAACAGAATCTGGAGGCAATTCAGCACACGGTGATAACAGGGCCTTGGCACAGGCTGCGGGCAGGATGTTAGGAGTACTGCCCTGTGCTTCCGGAGTGGGGTGAGCTCGAGCTTGGGAATGCTACTGGCCCTTAGTGCCCAGACTCAGTGGGGAAATCAGAGAGGGAGGGATGCTGGGTCAGCAGGGGCCCGTTAAGAATCAGGTACATTCGTTTTTCTCAAAGGAATCATCCAATAACATAAAAAGACACTATGTTATTTGAACTGGTGCTTTGGTTGGCAAGAATCCCAGTTTGAATTTTCAAAACTAATATAAAGACATTTAAAAATCACAATGACTCATTAAATTTCTAAATTGGCTTAATCTTGAATAAATTAGATATGAACTACACTATGTCCTCAATGTAATCTATAGCTATTTCAGTTGTGCAGTTTTGCAGTTTTGGATTTGGACCTTTAGCACCATTCGTTTAGTTAAATATATAACAAGACACAATCCCTTAGACAGCTCATTTAAAACACACTTCACTGCTGCCAGTTGTTGAAAAGCAGGTAATTTGAAGACCGGGTTTCCATAGTGCTGCCTTGAATTATGCAGCAAACATTTTTTGGGATGGAATTATATTTATTGGAGCTGGAGTACCACTTAACCAAAAGATGATGGACAATTGGCACATGTAGCATTCCCAAGGCATGAGGTCACAGTAAGACGAAACTGAACTGTCTTTGGGTAGGTCCATCAAAAATGTACGGAAAAGTTTGCAGCTGCGGGGCTGAAATCCCAAATTCCATGTTGAGGTTTATTCCTTGAACGTGTTCCATCGCAACATACTGTTTATCATACGTTATCCAAGCGTCTAGCTGTGGAAAAGCTTCGGAGCTGAAGTGCGCGCGTGCCAAGTCGGCCCTTTTCCTTACATGGTATAAGCCACTAGGCATGAGACCATCTCCTTCCTGATACATGCGAATATGTCTGGCCATGATCAATGTCTTGCTGCCCTGGAGATCTGGAATGTGTTTAACTGCAGTAAAGCTTCCTTCTTGAGCATCTCGGTGTCCTATAGTCCACCTCCTTCGCACTTTCGAAACAATTTGTAAACTCAGAGAAAATATTGGTTTACTTGGAAAATGTTTGACATATCTTAAAGTAGGATCATTCTTACCTTTTTGGGTTGTTGTTTTTTTTTTTTTTGCTAAATAAAGAGATGGAATGAGTATTACTGCTCACCGTTCCTGGGCAAAGTTTGCCAACTGTCCAATGGCATGTTTAAACATTGAAGCTCTTTTAATTTTTCCTCGAATATGTTGGAAATTATTGTTTGTGGTCATTTGTAGGAAGCACCAGTCCGATCTCACTGCAATTTGTACATATTTTACGAGGTGGCTAATTCGTATTAATTTTTGCTAAATCATACATATTGTACGAGTTGCCAATTCGTATGAATTCGTACGAATGACGTACATCTAGCCCTGCCTCTAAACCTACCTGGGCTTTAGACAAGTTGTACAAAATCGTACGAGTGAGGTCGTATGAATTAGCCACCTTGTAAAATATGTACGAATTTTACTTTCTTCGCCATATGTCAAACATCCATCATGTAAACATCCATCTTAGAATGCTAAAAATGCTAATTTTTTAATTCCCTTTCTCAGATCAGGCTATTCTGAGATCTTTACATAATGGCGTTTTTTTGTTGGATGTAATAATGAACAAAGCAGTCTTCATTTCCTCCCGACATCTGAGCCGCTGAAGACACAGAGGATTAACGAATCTTCATGAATGCTGTTATATTTTTGCGAATCATTCACGATTCAGCTTCCTCTACTGTAGAAGTGAGCATAAGAGTTTTTATAAATCTTGACAAATCGTCTTTCCTTATCACAGCTGAATTTTAAAGTCTGCTCGTCACTCCACGGAAGAGAGAGGCGGGGTCAGCAGAGCTCATTAGCATTTAAAGCAACATGAATTAGAATGGCTTGATGACAACAGAGCGGATTTTGACAGGGTAAAAAAGTTGTTTTTTTAATATTACCATTGAGAAATTGTAACTTTAATTTTAATTTTAGGTATAAAGATTTTCATTAAAACTCTAAAAAATAATATAAACTTGGGGATCCAATGACCCCTTTAATATGGAGATGGTGCTTCTGCTTGCACTGGTGCACAAAATTTATATAAAATGATAGAACATAATGATAAAAATTATATATTATGTAACAACAGATTACACACAATATATTAATGTAGTCTGAATGCAATTTAAAGTTAAATAGCAATTAAATGGTAAAATTCAGTATTGGATTAAAGGAATTAATGACATTCTAAAATATATCAAAATACATTAAAATACAGAAAAAAATTATATTTTAACTTGAATTGATATATATATATATATATATATATTATATAATTTTATTGTTTTCACTGTACTTTTTAAAATGAGTAAATCCAGTCTTAGATGGCGTCTGAGGATAAGGGATTTCTTGTAAAAAATAATAAAAAAAAAAAAGAAGAAGAAGAAATATAATAGTATAATTGCAAGACTGGGCAGGACATATCAAGCAGCCCTGTCCACTTTTTAAATTTATGCTGCGTTCACGGCATATTGTAATTATCATAATTCTGAGATGACAACATTCACTATATATATATATATATATATATATATATATATATATATATATACCAGGCTTAGTTAGGGCCAGTTCTCATATACAGTCATGGCCAAAAATATGGTAGGATATAACATATTCATACGAAAAAGTCATAAAACTGATTTCATGGGGAATATTTGAAATCTACAATATATGCGAGTATATACTAGTAGAGTAGAGTACTATGGGCTAAAAGGTTGTAGCCCTTGGCATAGAATTAGACAAAGACATATGATGGGGTTATCCTGAAACAGAAGGTTTTCTGTTTTGAAAGGGGCACAGGTGCAGCTACCCTTAATTCGGGAGGAAATGGGCAGGTCAGAGAAAGAAAGAGAGAATGACTCATTTAGATGATCAAGACTCTACAGTTTAAGACTCTGAGGGCAGTTTGTGCCCCAATGCCTGCAGGGCTAAACTAAATAATCCCATTTCCTCAACTTCTCAGTGCTTCACTGCTGGTGTGCAGAAACGAGAGGCATTACACAGAGACAGAAGGGTGACAGAGGGCCAAAACTACTGCACGTGGCCTGTTTAAGACATGCATTTCACAACTTACTCAATATTATTAGCAACTGTGCATTACTGCAACTATTCAAACTCCCACAGCAGTATACAGTACTTGTTTAGAGATCCAAGTCTAGCACTCTAAACTGAAGCCTATGTGTGAGCATCTTTCTCCATGTTTGGTTATGCAGGGCCTCAACAGTGAACAGCAACTTTGTCCTGTTAAACACGTCATGGCACAAAAAGCTTTCGCATATTTATCGGGTCAGAATTTTACGAGCCATTGATTCAGTGCATCTCTGGTTGGGGATCCCCGGTCTGCATCTAGAGATTGGTGCGGTGGAAGCAGGCTTCATTCACTGCCAGTGTACAGCTGCTTCTACTGCGAAGGGCATGTTGTTCCTGATGTGATTTGAGGTTTTGGTGTAATTTCCAGCACTAACGTTAATTACGCATCAAAAAGATGGGTTGAAAAAAACCCACAACATGTTGCTTCCTCTGTCTTTGATGGTTTAGATGAATAAAATGACTGGAGTGCCATAAATTAAATCTTTCATATTGTCCTCATAAATTCAAATATGCTGCAAAGGAGCAAAAGATGTCTGTTCTGGGTTATTGTTTAACTTCAGTGAATTTTGTAGCTTCTGCAGTGACAGGAAGAGTGCATGGGAAATTACGGCAAAATAGAACCTGTCACCCATGTAATAAATAATCCATAGAATAATATATAATTTTATTTTATTTATTTATGTCAGTATGTCTTTATATGATAAACTGTAAAAAAATTATATGAACAGAAAAAAAACTGATAAAAAGCTACAGTAAAAACCTTAAATGGTTAATGGTAAATTCCAGGGGAAAAAAACATAAATTGATGTTTCTTACAGTATCAGTTAAGTTTATAAGGGTTGTTTGTTACATCTAATGTTAAATTAATGTTTATAGCATATTTTAGTTTAATGAGTCTCACCATGATGCTGTTAAGTGTCTGTGTGAATGACACTGAGCACCTTCTATTTATGTTAATATTTAATTGCTGCTTGTGATGGGCTTTGGTTCATCATGAGACTTTCTCATCACCATCTGCATTTGCTGGTTATCAGTGTATTTCAAAGGTAAAAACAGATTTCAGTACTTTAATAGGTTGGTATATTACCATTATTTCAGTATTTATGGTATTTAACTGTAAATTTAGCTTAAAACTATAAAACCAAAACCGTTACTGTATTTTTACTGTAGAATTCTAGCTGCCACAGCTGCCAGTTTTCACCGTCAATTTTACAGATTTTTTATTTTTTTTTTACAATGTATAAAGATATTTATATATTTGTGGGTATGTGGAATCAAAACAAATTACCACTGTACCTTATCCTACTTTTCATGGCTACTTAGCATTTATGTTTGCTGAAAAATCCACCACATTTATGCTTTTCCTGGTCATAAATAACCTTTTTTTTTTTTAATTGCCTGTAGATCTCGAATTATGCTATTTTTTTATTTAACTATTTATTATTTATTTTTCTTTTCAATAATAAACAAAAAATATTTGTGAGATAATTTTGGCAATGTTCAAAAACAGTTTCAAAAAGAAATAATCAAAAGAAAACATTCCAATATTTAGTTATAACATAGTATGACAAAAGTATAAGCTAATTTTTGTAGGTAGGTAATATTTTACCACCAACATGTGTAGAAGGGTGGAAAAAGATCCCCAAAAGTATAAAAAGGGATTTGTTAAATAGATAAGTTCACCCAAAAATGTAAATTATATCTTTAATTGGTCACCCTGATGTTATTCTAAACCCACAAGAGCTTTGCTCATCTTCAGAACAAAGATTAAGATATTTTAGATGAATGTGCATCCAAGAAATTTGAATGAAGGCATTATTTTCGTTTTCTTTAAATATTAATGTTACTTGGACTATTTTAACAATGTCTTTACTACTTTTCTGGGCCTTGAATGTGGTAGTTGCATTGCTGTCCCAGGGTCAGAAAGCTCTCGAATTTCATAAAAAAATATTTTTTTTGTGTCCAGAGGATGAATAAATGTCTTGTGGTTTTGAATGCCATGAGGGAGAGTAATCAAACACAAACTTTTTGGGTGAACTAACCCGTTATGTTGCTATACCTTGTCACTGTGTGAGCAAATAAATAAAAGAATGACCATGACATGTTAGACGTGAAATTATTTCATCATATCACAAGAGACCACAGAGTGATGTAAGAGAAATGAAACTACCTAATACTCAATTCTCATGCATTGTGTCTAAAAGTCTAAATAAGTGAATCAATCAAATGGAAAGCAGGTACTTTATCAGCAACTAGAAAATCGTTTCAGCATCTTGCACAGCTTAGTTGGTTTTGGCTTGGATGTAGATCCACCCTGATGTGTATTCTGGCTCCGTACGTTTGTCCTGTCCGCACATAATAAAGCTTTATTGAAAACCCACTAGACAGCTCGTTATATCATTGTAAACGACTTCACCCAGTCTTACCTGGGTGGCAGCAAAAGCTTTTAAATGCAGACTTCCTGAAACACAAAAATTCCATTACAGGCTTAAGATACGCTATTTAAATCTTTTTAACAGATTTGGACATGATCGGTCAGTCTGTACTGTAAAAGTTCTAATGAGATTCATTTCATTTCAAGCTTTTTTGTTTTTCCATCTGTGTACTTTACTGTAAAGCATTATGTTAGTCATACTAGTGGAGACTAGTGCAAACTCTCTGCATAAAAAATGAATTCCATGAAGAGGGCAAATTGCCCAGGAAATGGAATCAGTCACAGATGTATAAATTAGAATATGTTCTCTTCCATGTGGAAATGATTTGTAGACCTGATGATAACTTGTGGTAGGAAGACTGGACACCGAAAAAGGGTCTGGGAAATGTATTACATGCCCACTGTACCCAAAAGTATTCTGTAATGAGCAATCAGAAAATAAAAAGGGACTTTGAATTCTTTAGATCACTTAGTCTGATTTTATTTACCTTTATTTTAACAGCAATTTTGCATGGAGGAAATTCCTGAATTCTTTAGTGTCTCCATTTGTTCCTGAAGTTGTTAATTGATAAAGTTATTTTGTTTTGTCCTAACATATAGACATACATCACAGAAATATATATTATTTTGCTAGATTGCTAGAGACATGTAATGGACTTTAAGTTTGCATTGTCTTCATTAAAACTGAAAAAGTCTAAATAAAGAGTTTTAGGAATGTAAAACACAGAAAATTACATTTTTATTTATTTTAAATATAACAATAGTATAAATAATATAAATAAAACTATCAGCAAATGTAATTAAAGTAATCTAAAAAAGTTACGTAAACTAAAGAAATACATTTATTTATAATTTAATGAAATTATATATATAAAGGACTGAGGCTTGGCAAAAGTGTTAAAAACTGATTTGATGAATGCAGTGAAAAGTGCTCCACTGAAATCTGACCAATTCACTAGTTTTCTACTGGGGTCACCAACACTTTCTCACATCAAACCAAATGCAAATGAAGGAAATTGCATACATATTGACTTATGCGTGGTTGCAATACATTAACCCAGTGGTAAAGCATATCAGCCTTCTGCTGACAGATGTGGCAGGTTGTAGGCAGGGGTTAAAAGGGTTCAGGAAAGCCTTATGCGTCTGTCACCCTGAAAGCTCTCACATGAGGTCACCATTACAAGACTTTTTCAGTTTATGCACATATGGAGACTCTTTAAACTGGTGCAAGATCCTTGTTCCTCTGCCTCTGGAGGAGAGCCAAGCCAAACACGCTTGCAGTTCCAGTGGAAGCAGCCGTCCAATGAGTCCGCTCACCTCTAGCCTGCTGGGCGCTTTCTGTCTGGCCCAGCACTCCACACATGTGATATGGAGAGAAGAACACAGAACAGGCTTTGTGACACCACTTACCTAATTGTTCCCATATCGATGCAAAGGTATTATAATATAACATGGAGGCTGGTGCCTTGCAGAGAGACGGACAATAAAATCCTTACCAGAATTATTCAAAGAAGTTCTCTGTCACAGATGTTAAAGTGCTCTCAGAACAGCTTCAGTGCTGTGGAGGACTAGGCATAGGCATAGAATTGCAAAATATAAAGTCAGGATTGCAAGAAAAAAGTCAGAATTGTGACATAATGTCAGAATTGTGAGACATAACGTCAGAATTGCGAGACATAAAGTCAGAATTGCGAGACATAAAGTCAGAATTGCGAGATATAATGTCAGAATTGTGAGTTACCATTTCAGTCGAATCACTTCGACGTTACATATGGGATGTTGCTTGAGAGACCAATCATCTTCAAATCTTTTGGAAAAGGCCAATGAATATTGGCGTGCAATAATTACAGCCAGGTGCACCTTATCACAGCATGAGTATAAGAGGGCACGGCTGGATTGCACTTGCAGCTTTTCGCTTTCGGAGCCTCATCTGTATGGTTCGATTCTGCTGGAGAATCTTCAAGAATCTGAAGGAAAAAAGAGTTCCTTCCGAGTTAATGCTCTCTCGTCGTTGCAGCACTTCTACCTGGGCAGCTGTCAATGGACCGTGAGGCTGGTAGCCTTTTTAAAGGCTCAAAAAGTAGCCAGTCTTTGCTTGCCAGTGAGAGACCTCTATCCACTGAGTGCACGCGGTCTAAGAGAGGTCCTCCCTGGGCAACCGGGCGTCAAAAAAGAGCGAATTCGCGAACGTCTGCCGCCACCTATAGTTCCGTCAGGGCTTGTAAGACCTCATCCGCTCTCGCGGGCTGGGCTTACCAATCTTGCAGGTTGGCCTCTTCGGCGACACTGTCAAGGAATTTGCCCAGAAGTTCTCGGCAGTCCAGCTGCAGGCTGAGGCCATCAGCCACGTGCTGCCGTGCAGGGAGCATGCAAAACTCCCAAGCGCCCGGCCTCAGCCTGCCCGTCGCTGAGGGGGTCCCCCCGCAGCACCCAATCCAGCAACATCTGCTCCGTCCCCAGCCGAAGCACACCATGCTAGGCTGGCTGTGCGACATTGAGCTGGCTGCGGGCGTGGAACGCCGCTCCTCACGGTCCGGCCAGGAACACCCGCAAGCGACAGAAGCGCCCCTTCTGCGGTTTGCGTTCGAGGGTCGAGCGTATCAGTACAAGGTTCTCCCATTTGGCCTGGCCCTGTCTCCCCGAATTTTTACCAAGCTTGCGGAGGGATCTCTGTCTGCCTTGTGACTACCTCGACGACTGGCTAATTATAGCTCACTCGCGGGAGTTGTTGTGTCAGCACAGTCAAGTCAAGTCACTTTTATTTATATAGCGCTTTTAACAATACAGAGTGTAGCAAAGCACTGAAGATTATCAAATAGAAAAACTGTGAGTGATGGTAATGTATAATGACGAGAATTAAACTTTATTTATGAAATGCAGAGACGGTCTCTGTAGTCAAGACGACGGTAATCACTGGAAATCAGGTGTCCCCAACTAAGCAAGCCAGAG
>JAUCMU010000053.1:9542785-9558685 GCA_032275025.1 Enteromius treurensis
TGTCATACTATGTTTTATTTTGTATTAAAAATAAAATTTTAAAAAAAAAAAAAAATATATATATATATATATATATATATATATAATAAAAAAAAATATTAACTACTAATTTTAACTCCATCTCCTTCCCAATCCTCTAGCTGTGGCATCTTTGTTTCCTTTTTTCTTTCCTGTCACGCTACTGTCTGCTGTTTTTCCTCTCCTTTCATCAATACTTGTCTAGAAAGGTAAACTGTACATAAAACATTCATATAAAACCCGTTAACCTACTGTATGCAGATCTAATGGAGGTGGTGTAATTTTGTGTTTTAAAAAAGGAGCAAAAGCCAGCTGAGGTCACTAAACCACGTAGCCCGTGGGAAATAAAGGGCTCCACACCTGCCAAGGTAAGCCAGATGTTTAAGTCAATTAAAGTCAGTTAGAGTGTTTACTTTGACCGACCCGGAAAAGACTGACAGATCTCGAGGTGTAACAGTAAAAACTTAAGTGGTGTTTGATGCCTGTTGAATTAATGGTTTGTTATTCACTTTATTCAAATTATTGGGTCATCTACCAACTTTACAATTAGCTAGCATGTCTTTAGACCCAAGATTGGTTCCAGGCCTTGTTAATTCAAGCAATGATTCTGTTTCCAAAAAGCCTTTTATTTAATAATTTTAAGCTGTATATGACTGGATGGCAAAAGTTTGATGTTTAATGGTGCATCCCATCATCCCTTTCTCAGATATCGTTACCAGAATGTCTTTTGCCAATATTATAAACAGTAGTAAAAGACTAACACTATTGGCCTTATTTTATATTTTGATGAATTGGTAGCTAGTTCATCTGATCTCATTTGTGCTTTTGCGTACGATCTGCTCGCGCTCTAGTGATGGTAACGTTTAGGGGTGGACCTTCATAAATACTTCATACAATTTACAATGTACTGATTTAAATAAAAAAATAGTCAAATTTTCCTGTGAGATTGGGTTGAAGGTTCAAAATCATATTCTTATTGGGTTGCTTTTTTTTTCAGGTGTTCGCAGCCAAGAGTAAATTCGTCACAAACGGTGAGTGACCTTTGTGTGTGTGTGTGTGTTTTTTTTTTTTGGAACACAATAGATAATTTGCAGAATGTTTCAACTGCTTTTATCCATGCAATGAAACTCAAATGGGGTCCAAAAAATAACATTCGCCCCCTTTGACATTCATTGGTCAAAAAACGCCATTTTTCAAAATATCTTCTCACCAATGAGTAGCTTTGCTCCCTAAAAAGGGTGGAGCAGTGGGAGGTGGTGACAGCAAATGTCTGAAGTCATGACCCTAACTGGCCAGCAAGACATGTTCGCATATCATGCCACGCTATATTTAAAGCCCCGATCCTGTTCTTCTGCATTGGACTGCCGGCGTGTCAGGCATAATTTCAGTGTGTTTGTTTCACCCAGCGCCTCCCGTGTAGCATTGTGTCATGATGCGTTGCATTCCCTGCCGCAGCTGTTCTGTTGTGCCACTGCATGGGCATGAATCACTGGATTATCATGATGTCACACAGCAAAGCAGTTTAATATTTAGAGTAACAGAAAGGATAAAAGTATCACATTATGTCACATTAACCTCCTTAACACTCTCATGAGTCCTGACAGGAATCTGTTTTTACGGTTATTACTATTAATTCAAAGGTACTAGCGAAAAAGCTAGCAAAGAAGCTAGTGCCGACTGCCTCTCCTGGTCTTTCAGCTGAATTTGTCCTTGAGAGTGACATAGATGACAATGTACCAGTTATTTGTCGCTCTTGTGGCACAACTTAAGACCTTTGACCATGTCGGTCGTGTGTATTCGTCTGGGTCACGGCACCAACGTGTTAACTCTCTAACTGGGAACAGGTGCGGACGGCTGATGTATTTGCTTTTCGTGTATTTGAGGAAGTGTTGAAAAAGCCTGCTGAGTTATACACATGACGTATGTAGAGCAAATGTAACTCGCTCGTACAGTTTCTTTTGAGAACTCATTAGCACATTAACAGCGTATTCCCTGATGTTTTACAGGAACCAGAAAATAAAGACATCCGACGGATCCCAGATCAGCGGAAGTGGAAGATGCATCCATTAAATGTGCATGATTTTGCCACTTCAGGACACAGATCTTACATTGGAAATCCAGCGACAATTTAACAGTACAAAATTTTCACGTTTAAAAAATTGCCTTTGAACGAAAAAATTTACAGTTACAATGAATCGCGAGCAAGCCAAATAATGCATGTTAAACTATTAAATATGAAGTATTAAAGAAATAGTTCAATCAAAAATCTAAATTCTGCCATTAATTACTTACCCTCTTGTTGTTCCAAACCCATAAGACCTTTGTTCATCTTCGGAACACAAATTAAGATATTTTTTCATGACCCTGCATAACAAAACAAGGCCCAGAAAGGTTGTAAGGACATTGTTAAAATAGTCCATGCAACATCAGTGATTCAACCTTCATTTTAGAAAGTTATGAAAGTCATTTTTATGTGCAAAGAATACAAAAATGTGTGTTCCGAGGATGAACAAAGGTCTTAGGAGTTTGGAAAGACATGAGGGTGAGTAATTCATTTACATTTTTTGGTAAACTATCTCTTTAAAATCAAACATTATTTAAAAGTGACAGGTGGATTTACACCAACACACTGTAGAGTTTGTTTGGACGCAAGTGGAAAGTGTTTTCACTTATCTTTTAAACGCTGATACGCTTATTTATTTTGCTTTCATAACTATGCATGATTATTTAGTTGAATTTTATTATCTGCATTTAGCCTTATTTTGTCCCTACTGTCCGGAACCCTGATAAAAAAAATGTCATTGTCTTATTGAATTATATATACAGTTTACTTGCTTTAGAAAATAATATGATAATAAACCATAATAGTAAAATAACAACTACCAGTAACCATTACAACAGATGCAGTTGCATAAACAAAACTGTATTTAGTGTAAACGCGTATGAAGCACGTTTCATACAGAAGTCCCTTTCAAACCAAATAGCCTAAATGTGCGCGATCTTGCGAAATCAAACGCTAAATTTGACTGACTGCTTCTATGGCTTTGATTATGGCTTCATAAAAAAAAAAGAAAGAAAAGAATGACAACTTCCTATTTCATAAAATGTCATGTGCATTGAGATTCAGATAACCTGTTGATTTTGCACTCGTGATGTAACGCTCTATAGCATGTTTTGTTTTAGGTGTTTTATAATGCTTTGCGTATACTGCTATTGCCTTATGACTTTCAATCATATACTTTGCACTTGGAGTCATTCTACAAACATTACATCACTACAGCATTATACAGCTCAACTCTTTCAAAATATCAATCAAGCATTTCATACTATAACAGCTCCGACTATCAGTGATGAACAACTGTTGTATTGTCAAACAAGCTTTCACAGTAAAGTAGTGATACATGCACACACTGCCTCTGTGTGTTTCCTGTACTGAACTCATTGTCATTTGAGAAGAGCTGTCTGCTTCTTTCTTTGAATGGATTGGGTTTCATGGGGTGGTAAAACAAGGCAGGTCAAAGAGAATGTTTAGTTTTAGAACTTCACTGAAATGCATCTGACAGTCTAACAATAGACGAAGGCTTTCAGTACACGCCAATGAGAGGCCATTGTGATCACGTGGTGTGTGAGTATGTTAGCCTTGAGACTGAGGCCCACTGCTCTAACACTGCTCTAAAAGAGAGCGGCTCCTGAGATCTCAGAGATCCACACACAACCCAGGTGAGAGTTATCTACTCCTGCCTTGTGAGAATAATGAGCAGGATGTGTTTTGGTATTAGTGTTGCATTTAACAATCTTTGTAATGTATCCTGCATCTAATCTTTGATGTAGTTTATAGTCATGTCTGACACAGAAGATGTGATGGATGAGGGGGTTCAGTGAGTAACAGTCTTTTACACTTTATCATTTATTTGCATGATTTATTATGATAAA
The DNA here is from genome assembly GCA_032275025.1 of Enteromius treurensis. Lineage (NCBI taxonomy): Eukaryota > Metazoa > Chordata > Actinopteri > Cypriniformes > Cyprinidae > Enteromius > Enteromius treurensis. Next base: position 9,546,737 of record JAUCMU010000053.1, read on the forward strand.
AGTGCATCATATTTTCACTTACATATTTTCACTTCTCTTTCTTTGTGTTTTATCTCATTTTATAAAAGGGAGGAAGGTATTGTATATTTTAATTTTATAATCTAACATTAAGTTTTTAGTTATTTATTATAATGCCACTGGTTATTTACATATTGTTTGCACCAAGTATACTTACTTTCTGGGCAAAATTAGTGAGATAAAATGCTTTTGGCAATTTAATACTGCCTGAGCTAATTCTTATTGTTTTAATAACATTTAAAATATATATTTATTGTTACTATTCTATTCACTTGCTGTTAATTACACCCCTTTCTCCAATTACAGTAGATGACTCAAAGTCCAAACCAAAGTAAGTCCTTATTGAGTGCCTATCATTGTATAGCCAGATGAAACTTTTTTTTTTAATGTCTCAATCTTTTATCTTCAGATATCTGTCAAATATCCAAGCACCAAAAATTCCAGAAGGGGAAAAAGTAGATTTTGATGTAAGTAGGAGATTTTGCTGTTTAAACCCACACCTCTCTCATTTCTAGACCACCTGTAACCTGTATCATTTGTGTGTGTGTGTGGCAGGACATCCAAAAAAAGCGGCAGGAGAAGGATTTAACAGAATTACAGTCTCTTATAGAAGCTCATTTCCTCCAGAGACAGAAAGATGAAGAGGAACTCATTGCTCTGGTCAACAGAATTGTGAGTGCTTCCTCAGAAATGTTGTGTATTGCTGATGTAAATGTCTTGGGTTTGTACCGCTCTTTGTAGACATTCATTCTTATAGGTTTTTGCTAAATATGAAAGTCAAAAGGAGCCATTCTATTTTTTTCCGTTAATCAAGATTAACATCTTTCAGATCCTGCAAGCGGTGCATAAACCTACGAGCAGAAATATGTAAATAGCCTATGTGTTTGAACAGGACAAGAGGCGAACTGAGAGAGCCGAGCAGCAGCAAATGAGAGCAGAGAGAGAGAAAGAGCGTCAGGCCAGACTTGCTGTGAGTTCCTGTCACATTCTGACTGTCAACTCCTGCCATCTTCTGCTCAGACACCTGCTAAACTACACCAGCTGCTTTCCGGAACACCTTTCCACCGATGACACCAAACTAGCCCAGAATTTACACCTTTAAATCACCTTATCTCCTTGTATAGTCAAACCAATGCATTTTACTGGATCATTTCTACAAAACTTTCAATCTAAATTTAACTGATTCATTGCTCAGCCATTTAAGTTCAACGGTGAACTAAGGGCTCAATATGGATATTTAACCTACGATCTGAATTGTTGACAGGAAGAGAGAGAGAGGAAGGAGCAGGAGGAGCAGAGAAAGAAGCAGGATGACGATGCCAAGAAGAAGAAAGCTCTCACTAATATGACCCATCAGTACGGTGGCGTACAGCAAAGGGTCAGTGTTTGCCAACATATGTATTTGAAATTAAAGTTTCTTTCATTTAATATGATAGTTATTGCTGAATTAAAGGGTGAAGGACGCAAAGGTGCCAAGAAACAGACGGAAAGGGAGAAAAAGAAGAAGATCCTGGCTGATCGCCGAAAACCTCTGAACGTTGATCATCTGAGTGATGACAAACTCAAGTACAAAAGCTTTTTAATATATTGGCACAGACTATTTATATGCTAATTATTGGCGCTGCTTGGTTGACCTTTACCACCAACCAGTGACCTCGTGACTACTACAGTAAAAACTAACTTACAAGTCAAATAACCATATTTAAAGGTAATTTCTAATAATTTGAGCCATTCACACATGCGTTCATCTTGAAACGCATTTTTCGAAACACTATTACAGTAGAACCTACACAACTAGTATCAAATGTAAAAAAAAAAAAAACTTAATTGTAATACTTATAAAGTTACACGAGAGTTATGGTAAAAGAAGACTTCGTTTTTCGAACTTTAACAGCAGCCTTGCTATGAAAAAGAATGTTAAAACAACTCAGTGGAACGTAGAACGCGTTCTGTGTAAACGTTCCATTTTTGTCTCTGGTTGCAGGGATAAAGCCAGTGAGTTGTGGCAGTGGTTGATGCAGCTGGAAGCAGAAAAGTACGATCTCAACGAGAAACTGAAACGCCAGAAATACGATGTAAGTGATAACTTCCTATACTTCCTTTTGAGACGTTATAGAGCTCCTGCCAGACCCAATTTTTGATACATTGACAGTTTAACAAAATCCAGTTCGCGTTGAGCAGGTGGAATTTGGTCTGAGGTAATTAGGTTGTGTTCATTATCACTGTATCCTGTTAGCGCTTAGCTGTCACGTTTCCGTCTCTCGCAGATAAATCAACTCCTTGCTCGCGTCCAGGATCACCAGAGGTATAAATCACAAGCTTAAACTTTCACCAACCAATTTGAGCGTTGAACCATGTTCAGATTTTAGGCCAAAAACTAATTTTAACCGCTTGCTTTTTTCTTTTTTAGTGCCAAGGGACGCGGCAAAGGCAAGATGGGAGGAAGGCTGAGATAGACGTCGACAGCAAATATGAGAGGAATATCTGTCTTCCTGCATTAGTTTTGTTTGATGAAGATACTAATAATAATTCTGATCCTTCAAAATGCTCTGGCTGTACATTTTTGCTTTGCAGTCTCTTGCTTTTTTTTTTTTGCCATGAATAAATATTAACAATTCCTGTTAGTTTCAGTGTAATCGATATATTATTTTATTTAATCAAATAAAAATAATTTAATCTGTGATTATGAAGTTATATCAGCAACATATTGTATTATTAATATGTAACAGTAATTATTATATAGTTGCAGTACACGATACAATTGTGTGCAGATAAAACACCAACACTGAATTAAACTACATTAATCAAAAGTTTCTCTTACCATTACTTATTTTCCAAAACTGGAAAAATTAACAAATAACACTGAAATTAAAGGTGCACCAAGTAATTTTGGTTTTATTAAAAAAAGTTTACATTCATATAAAAGAAAGTGCTTCTTATGTTTCAAATCATGTGGACTCACTATCAAAAGTCTAATTAAAGTGGTTTTATTTACATTGAGTTGAGATCACATGACCAGTTGAATGCTTCTCACTTTATTTTGGTAGCCCCCTGTAATTATTTGTTCTGCAGCTTTGTCTGTAGTTGACCTCTATACTGAACAAATACATAAAAATCTTACTGAATGCACATTCGCAAATGTCCAATCATCGCAAAAGCAGCAAACGAAGCCACAACATCATGACAAACCCCTTGATTTGTTTGAATCACTACCTTTAATTTAGGCTAGAACAGGGACACACAGTCCACACATTATCTGCAGCGTTACATACATGAAAGAGATCACAGAACGGGACGGTGTGCAGGCGTGATGTGATATGCGCTGTCCTCAGTGTAGTTCAAGAAGAGTCCGTTGAGTACATAAAATTATATTCAATACACACTAACTGACACCAGTGCATTTTTCAAGTTGGCTCTCTGTGAAATCCAGAGCGAAGAGAGACGAGGCTGACGCAGACCGCAGGGTTCGAGTGAAGGGGAGAGGGGCTGTACATCAGCAGGACTTCACCACAGGTGCGTTTCTCGGATCTCTGCGATCACATGACTGGCTTTCTGCAAGGCCTAGTAGTAGAGGAGAGCATACATGTTTCTCATTATATAATAAGATAAAACGCAAAACGATAATTTCAAAAATAAAGTTATATAAACAACATTTATTAGCCTTTACATTAATAGCTATTAGGGGTGTAACGATATGTCGTATCGAACCGTCCGGTACAAGGCTTTCGGTTCGGTACGCATACGAACCGAACAATTCAGAAAAAAAAAAAGAAAGAGAATAAACTGTAAAATATAATGTTTTCAGTGCTAAGCTTAACAAAGCAGCGCAAACGACGGGACAGGGAACCCGCGTCTGCTCCTCCCACCCCCAAACACACGAGAACCAAAAACACACACATTACCAACTATCACCCGCGACATTCAGGTAACGTTAGGCATTTCAACCCAACATCCAGCTGTTCAACCAGAGCTGCATCTTTCTGCTCTAACACACTAAAATAATGTTTGTATTGGCGTTAACGATACTTTAGCATTAAATGTAACATAAGGGTACGTTCATGAAGCGTCTAAAACGAGTGAAAACGCGAGGCGCGGCGCTTCCTCCACCAATTTCAAAGCGATTCGCGCTCGTGCGTCTGTAGCGTCTGCTGTTACTAGGCGACCATGAAAGCACTGTCAGTTACAAAATCATTTCTGCTTTGGATTTTAAACTGTACGGCTCTGTTGAAAAGGAAGAGCTTGCGCGCGCGACACGCGCTGCATGTGAACGACCCCTAAGCCTTGGGTGACACATACACCACAAAAATAAACAGTGGATCTCTCCCCTGTCGTCTCCCCTCACGCGGATTGTCCCGCAGGAAGAATCGGGGCCCTGGATGTCAGTGGATGGCGCGCACGGTCTACGAACACGGGACGCTCAGCCTTCACGATTTGAAATGGCTCAAATCTACTTTTTATTTTTAATCTACTTTAGTTTTAATTAATCAATAAATATCATCCAAGGCTGACTTTTCCAAAACACTTCTTTATTTGCTGCTAAGAAAAAAACCCAGTAGCTATGTGAAGTATAGCTCCTTTGTTGTTCATATTTATAAATATAAATATAAATTTCATTCAGATTTGTTGGCAAATGACATTCTGGATGGGCATCCCAAATTCTTATTAATTAGTATTCATCTCTATCAGGTCCGTATGTCTTTGTTTTTACAGTGATTTTGATTTGAGCCATCTCCTATTATCATAATTATATTATATTTCTAAAACGTTACTGGCCTTATTACCCACATCCAATTTTTTAAATCATATTTGGCAGTTGGTGACTGTTTATTCTAGGTTTAACCAAGTTTCCAACATTACCATTCTTTAGAAAAGAAATGCAGCAGAGCCGGTGCTACACACAACAAAAAGTTGATCTTTATTTCCTATTATTTCTAAAGATCTGATGACTGGAAATAGAAGCATCTGAATAATAACCTAAATTAAGGTTTTTATTATTTCTTTGTGACTGAATGAGCCACGTTGAATACCAAATAGATATTATGGATGTGTGAATGTGGGAAGTTGTGCTCTATTTGCTCATCTGACTTGTGTCAGTAGTTCAGAACGAGTTGTTTTTGCAGCTGTTGCTTTAAAATAGTTTTTACTTTTTTTTTTTTTTTTTACACACTGAGGAAAGTACACGCTTTCAAAACACAATGAACTGTTATTTCAAAAGGTCAATGAAAATTGAATTTCTCATTATACGACCCATTAAAAACACTGCTATCCCTGAAACAAATTTTGTGCCATGTTGTCGCCCACTCACACCCATTATAACAAAAACTTTCATTGTGTGACTCCATGGAATATTCAAGTTATTATCAATCTCAAGTTTACGCACAATGCTATAAGTGCTTCAACAAAAAATACAATAACTGTAAATGCATTTCCCATTCTTTATCCACATACAGTACATGGATGAGCCAGACACCCAATGTGCCGTATACAGACATTAAGTTGACCATAATCTAAGCCATTTTTTTAAAGACAAAACCAGCACTATCAACAAAGGCATCTTCTGTAAAATGAGCAATAAAAACAGATGCCCGGTGACATTTATCATTCTGTATCTGGTAAGTGAGAATACAGCACGGCCCAAAGCAACAGATGGGCTGCATTTCCTCCAGCTTGTGGAAAAAAAAAAGTAGACAGATATAATACGTCAAAAAACTTTGTTTTAATTGCAAGCTTGCCTCTTCCCACACAATCTCTGCTCTCGCATGGAAGGATGACTTCAGCATCATCGCAGCAGACCCCATGGTCAAATTAAACGGGTCGTTTAGAAGGAAGAGTGTCTTGCTGAATATCAATTAGCTGCAGCTGAATAATTAAGAAGTGCAATGTTTTTAATTAGCCGAGCGATGTAGAGTTTGAACTAGTGCGGTATGTACCTGCATATCAGGTAAAAGATATTTTAAAAATGCCTCGTTCTTTCTATTTCCATCCTTCTACAGTATCTCCATTCTCATCATGTCGACTGAATTGTCATCTGCTCTCGAAGTACAGTGACGTTTCAGCAGCTCAGCTCGGGTCTGGGTGGTTCGTGCCTTCCCTCATCCCGACCGGAGGTGAACGCGGTCTTAATGAAGCGGAAAAAGTGCTCGCAAGCAGAGAGCCCCACATGAGACAACAAATCAAAGCTCTTTGTTAAAAGCATCGTCTCTTTCACCATGACCTTCGACGGCCGAACCGAACAAGGTCAGAGTTACTCAGGCCCCGGCATCCATCACAAGGAACTCAGTTGCCAGAACAAACTCAGGAGTTCAACTCGTCCAGCAGGCACAGGCCGAAGGTCAAATGTCGGGTCACAGCCAGCCTGTTCAGATCTAATTGGCACTGAGAAGAATGGGAATAAAAGTGATAATGAGAGAGTGTAAAAGTGTAACGTGGGGTTTGCTTTTGGAAGCCTACGAAAAATATGAGGATTAATATCACGCCAAACTGTTTCGGGAAGCTCAGTGCAGATGAAACAACGTACCTTTAACAAGGTCGATTTATGCATGGTAAATAAGGCAGTCCTTGAAGATTTCACACAGTTTCAAGCGAACCATTTTTCTCTACGGGACGATCCTTTGCCCCATTGAAATCACATCCTCCTAAGGGTGTCTGGGAAGCTGGTGTATTACCCAGCAGTCTGTGCTGCTATGACAGGAAGGGTCAGTGGGTAATTGAGAGGGATGCTGAACAGAGGTCAGAGGTCATTCTTGCGTAGGCAGAAGGAGTTGACGGCCCCCTGTGTAGGACTGGACATGTCCTCCACTGAGACACAAGGGGGGAAAAAATTAACTGTCCTGGCAGAGTCCGGCCCTCATTTTCTGTGAGCAAAGATCAAATTAGCGGTCAACCAGAAGGCCTGTCCTATACTATTAAAGGGACCAGATACAAAGATTTCCCAATCAGACTTGGTGCCCTATATCCAAGACCCCCACTCTACGAATGTCTTGGTGCTCTGACACCACGATCGATCCAGTGCCCTAAAACACACAAGCATGCACACTCTTCTCTGTACAACTGTCAAGAACTATCTCCAGCTAATCCATATGAATTGACAAAGTCAGCACATATGCTCATAGACAGATATATCAAAATTAGTGTCTGGTCTTGGAATAGTGTCATTTAAATATTGTGTATTCTAATCTGAAATACAGCTCATTTATATTTGTTTCCTTTTTAATGCAAGTACCTTTAATAAGGCCATAAGATCACCAAATATAAATCAAATGCCCACTTTGAGTGGTTTAAAAGCTAGATAACAGATATGCAAACACAGTACATTAACAAAGGCCATATCTGAAATTATTTAAATTATTTAAATAATTATTATAAAAATCTTCTCAATCCCTGCACATCCAGTTCCATTTTCATACATAGAAATACATTTTATAATATATACATTTGCATATGTTTTCTTTAATAATGTGTCTTCGGCAAGAACAGCCAAGTCAGAATTCATTTTTTCTTGAATGTAATGTGACATTCTGCATAATTGCGGGGTAAATTTACCCTTGCTGTAAAATTGAAGGACAGATAAAACAGTCGGTAATGCGATGGCAAGGTGTTATTATTATTATTATTGAATACAATTTTTTCAGTCAAAAAAGTATTATATATAAAAAAAACTGTAGGTATTATAATAAACATTTGGAATTTATTCATAATTAACTGTATTGATAAATTATAATGCATAATATTTTAAAAATGCCTATAATATACTTTAAACTTAATTTATATATATATATATATATATATATATATATATATATATACACACACTAATAACTATCTGGGTTAATATTATTAATTTAATAAAATTTATTATTGAAATCATTAAATATTAATTATATTGAAAAATTATACAAATAAATGTACACTTTTAAGTGCCCTTTTTGGATTTTTAGACTGATTAAAATATCAGATGAACAAACTGACAAAAATATTAAAAAAAGGAAGAGAACATTTAGATGTGTAAACAAAGCCAAATCTTTCCATATGCTAAACGGCTGCACATGTCATTAAGGTTTAGAGCCCATAACACTGTCTGTGCCAGGCCAGCTGTCAGTCCACGGGTCAGACTCGGACCAACCCGATCACAGAGTTTGATTAATTGACTGATCAGCGGCCCGAGGTATTAACTGATGGCTAAAGCACTTTTCAGCTTGTGTTATCTCTGCTGAGGCCATATGGGGAAAACCATGGGGAAATCAAATCATCAGTCACGTTCATGGAGAGCAGTCTCTAAGGAGAGCTAAGCCATCTATTACCACAGAGAGAGAACAGCCGAATAAAGAGGAGAAAGACACCCCTGCAGACAGAGAAGAGCAGAGGTAGACAAAAGAGCGGAGATCCAGGACAAAACAAAAGAGTGTTCCTCTCACTAATATCTAAGTAGAGGACACACGAAGGGACCCAAAAGGCAGAACAATTGCCTTTGGAATAAAGTCCTCCCTCAAGGGAGTGAGGGAACAAATAAGAGGGGAGACACAAAGGAGAGGGTCAAGGTAAACCCGAGATACATAACTGAGAGAAAAAGAAAGAGAAGTGTGGCTGCCCTTCAGACATGCATTTGACTTTGGATTTCATGCTGATGGTGACCGTATGACTTTTGTGTGCATGACCTCAGTCAGGAGGTACTGTAACGAGATGGAGCTGTTTACATATTCATGTCCGCTGGGGCCTTCTGGGTAAAAGAGGGCTGCCCTTGGTATCTCCCAGTTAACTTTATTTCCATGGCAGTTCAAGGTGAGCCTCGTTTGACAATTTCTGTCTACAATAACTGCTTTTGTGTCCTTTATCACCCCCGATGATCAGAGAGACATCAGAAATATTTCCCCTTTAACCTGCCACGTTCAAAAAAAGATTTGGTTTCACAAGCACCTTGGTGCAAAAAAAACAATTACAAAACAAAAGAAAACAAACCAAACCAGAAACCAAAACTAAACTGAGATGCAAAAAACAACCAAAAAGCAAAACAGAAAACAAAAGCAAACTGAACTAAAATGCAAAACTGAACAATGGTAAAGAAAAACAGCATTTTAATGTACACTTAGTATAAATTGTAATATATTATAAATTATATATCTAATACACTGGCTTTTATATTCAATTATATTTATTTTTCCTTTAATGGAAATAGTTATATGGGAAAGTTCGTTTGTTTGTTGAATGTATATTGCAACTTTTAAACAAGAGAGCATAATAGTTCATAATAAAAATTGACAATTAAATGGCAGACCATATTGAAGTGGAACACCATAGCAATGCCTTAGCAACCACTTACTGTAAATGAACCTAGCAACCACTCAGCTCAACACACTAAAACAATCAGAAGTAGTACAAAAAACATATTAGAATTTATTTTTCTGTAGTGAGAATTTCGATTGTGCTAAAAGATTCTACCGCAGATCTGTGACCAGTGGCAGGAAGGTAACTCCCACACGGCCGCTCTCTCTGTGCTCACATTTGGGCATCTTCCCAATTAAAGGCAGATAAACAGCAGGGCTGTGCTCTCACCACACTCTCAGCAATTATCAGCAATTCACTGTGGAAAGTGTTGTCTTCATTTGCAAAAACATGTTTTTTTTACTATTTTGCTAATGCAGATGACATGGAAACTGAGAATGAAACTGAGGCAGCTGGTAGCAGCAAGTCCACAAAGAATAAATCAAGGGTGAATAAAGCCAATGTCAATATGGGCATTAGTGGAAATCTAATTATGGCATTTGTCCATCTGGAGAAACCTCATGAACTGGTCCATTCGCATCCGAGTACAGCCCTTTTCACCCAAAGACACATGTTCAATCATGTTTACTATGTAAATTTAGGAAGGGATAATGTACAGTCGGCCGGTCGTTATCGCAAAATGAACCCAGACAGCGGAGCAGGGGTCTTAAATCACCCTGAAAGGGTTTATTTTGCCATAATGACTGTCTGACTGTACATTATCCTCTTTATTAAAAGTCTACTTACCAAATAAATGAATAAATAAATAGGCTTGAAAGATCGATTTGAGTTCAATTATTTCATTATGCGGAAACCGTAGAGTAGAAAAACCTCTGCGGTCTTTAGCAAAAAAATACATTTATGAATTCTAAAACGGACCAATCAGAAACAACTATTTCAGAAATGTGTAAAAGAAATAAACTAGCACAGATTCTTCTCCACTTAATGCCAGTGCTCTTCTTTTTCTCCAACTCGGCGTCCTTCACCTCGGCACCAAGTCAAAATACACCTTTGTTCATTGTACTGCTCACAATGCTTCCGGCGTAATTTAATTGCGAATCTACGCTCATAATGAAGTGTGATAATCAAGGATTAGGGCTGTGGATAAGGAAATCCCAGATCACAACAGCTATATTCCACTTATTTCAGTCTTTCTGGAGCTCTGCCACCTTTGCGGAGAAGCGATTTTTACCCCCTCATTTTATATAACTGGGGAAAGTCAGTTCCAAGATTTAAAATGAGGTCTAAAAATAGCAGTGTTTTCAAATACCTTCTCTCTCTAGAGGCACGGCTACATGCAGAAACCCTCCTGTTGCCTTTTGGGCTGTAAATTGACTTCACAAGCTGCTCTGTCAGAAAGCAGCTTTCCTGACACCTGCTGCCATCCATCAATCCAACCCTGGCCGAAGCTCGTGGAAACGGGCGGCCGGCTGAGCCAATTAGCTGCCGGGGTGAGCGCCGGGCACCGGTGCCAACCAGAGACCCAGCCAATTAGGGCCAGTTTCAGAACACTGGCACTGCATGTGGGCAGCAAAGGCTACAGAACTCAGTGAACAAGGGGGAATCAGCAGGGAGTCCAAGCCTAGAAGGAGACGAGGGAAAACAGACACCGAAACACACACACACACACACACAAAGCAGGATTGTACGTTACACACCTAATTTACTGAAACTGAAACCAGCCATCCAAACACCCACACATTCACATGCTCAACATACACGGTTAGTCTTAAGATTACCATGAATCCCAAAAATATGCAGGCCTACCTCACTGCACTGGCACAACATCATTTTGCAGAGTCACAAATTGCATCCATTGTTGGCACGTAGATCTTAGTTTGCATTTACTGCCATTACAAGAGCTATCTGATATAATGGTGTTAAGGGAAATGTATTATATGCTGCATAATCCGAAAGCCGTTTCAGAGTAATAAAATTAAATAAATGAACAAATTACTGAATTTATTTAGAGAAAAATATAAAAATGAAAGCTTAAAATAAAGCATGTAACTGGCGATAAATTAAGGAAATAAAATATAAATTACTTTACTATTAAATCAACTGTTTTTGATTATTGTCAACATATTGTTTTCAGTGAATGAGAAAGCAGGATGATATTAACAAGACCTACCCAAAAGTTTAATTCAGAACTATGCAGTATGGGTTTTATGGCGGGATTTCAGCAACATTTTCCCCCAAAAAGTTACTAACCATATACTGTACAATCTTTTTTTTTTTTTTTTTTTTTTCATTTTTATAAAAAATGTAAACATGTACATCCATCTTGCTCACATTTTAATGTAGCACAGTTTATACCAAACACAAAAAAGAAAAAATTATTATATGTTGGCCAAAAGTATGTTAGAAGCTGAAATAAGAACAAATATCAGGGTGTGTCAAAACATTTCAAGGGCTTGAAAATCACTTCAAACCCCAGAGGGTTAATTTAATTAGGGGTGTAACTATACGCGTAATCGTATTGAACCGTTCGGTACGAGGCTTTCGGTTCGGTACGCATAGGAACCGAACGATTCATAAAAAAAAAAGAGAGAATAAACTGTAAAATATAATGTTTTCAGTGCTACGCTCAACAAGGCAGCGCAAACAACGGGACAGGGAACCCGCGTCTGCTCCTCCCACCCCCAAACAGACGAGAACCAGAAACACACACAT
>JAUCMU010000053.1:9578299-9615447 GCA_032275025.1 Enteromius treurensis
ATTTTTAAACAGTACAAACTTTTGACAGGTAATGTTAGTGTATATAACCCACCTTCTGCAATCTCTCTAAACTTGTTTTCTGCATCAGGGCTCTTGTTCTTGTCTGGATGATATTTCATTGCAAGCTTGTGAAAAGCTTTCTTGATCTGACGTTCGGAAGCATCTTTTGGCACACCGAGGATGTCATAGTAGTCCTTTCTGGCCAGTATGAGTTCTGTTATCATCAAAATGCACACTGCGACCATCAGTGTTGACTGTGCCGTGGCCATGCTTCTGGCTGTTTGATAAGAGGATGGAAGAGAAAGCTGAATTTTGGGAGTTAAGCTTGTCTAAACACCAAAATAATACATTGATGGATAAGATCAACACCTCTTAATAATAATTATTGTAGTGTAATAGAAAGAATATATATGTATAAACAATAAATGCAAATTCATGATACACCACGCCCCCTTTGCAGATTTAAACATTGCAATAAAAACATTAAAATCTACTTAAACATTCAAAAAGAACTTGTATTTAATAGCATTGCATTAAATAGAGCATTATTGTTATTTTTATGATAATGCTGGTTAGTATTTTGCGTTTGCCAATGTAACTTTATGTCCTATATTTTAAGTTGCAATTTCTTTGACAGCAATACATTTTCTTTAAATTTTTTTCATTTATTAAGAATGAGACATTATAAAAACCACCGCCAATACGCCTTTCGAAACCAACTTTCATAAGAGTGATGAACTCGACTAGCCCGATTGCTAGCATAATGCTGATTTTCAGCTAACATTATCGCATTATCAACAACACATCCTTAGATATACTCGCATTATTAAAACATGCTACGCCACTTTAAATAAATATTAATACGACGCAAATTTCACCATATTTTAGTGCTTGTACTCACTTTCGCTGACAGCACCGTTAAAAATGACCAAAACTGATACTGGTGTTTTTAATATTTGGGCCGTACAACACGACTCGCAATTCTGTTGGTCCAGCTTTGTACCACGTGATCTGTACACCGGGAAACTCACTGATGCGTTCTATTTACGCATAGTCTAATCTGTTTAGAGGTAGATGTCTTATTGCAAATAGATAATCAAAGATTTCCAAACTAAAACTCTAATTTATGATATTATTTACACAGCGTCAACCTGTCACTTTTCGTTATGGCCACCATAAACAGTTTAAACATCCTTCATTTTAATATATTAAAAAGCATTAACCTCCATTTCGCCCCCCAAAAATTATGTGTACACAATGGTAAAAAAACTTATTTACTAATAAAAACAATTGTAATGTTTTAATATTGTTAAAACGTCAATACAAAAAGTTTGAAAAATGTTTAAAAAAAGAAAAAAAACATATACAGTTTCATGTACTGATTTTTCTTAATATTTTTGTAGATATTGTTGAATTTCCTCCATATTCACGATTATGTATGCTAACTTTAGCTATTAGAAGTATTAATTTAGTATTTAAAATTAAATAATATTCTTGATGATAAGACATGACATAATTGAAAACCTGACATTAAAATGTTAAAAGATAAGCATAATGTCATCATTAATAAAACAACAGAAATCTGACCAAAAACGAGACTATAAAATAACATTTCTGCATCTATCAGTAGAACAAGTGAAGATTGCTTAGTTTTTTTATTTAGATATTAAATCTAAATAAATATTAATATTAATTATCCCCAAAATTGTAACATTTAAATATATTTAATTTTCATGTAAGTGCATGTTAACTTATATTTACATTTATTAAATTGCATATATATATATAAGTGTGTGTGTTATTTTGTTTTATTATTATTATTTTTTAATCAACTGAAAAATATTTGTGTGGTAGTTTCCAAATTTTATTCCAGATATGACAGGCCTATGACAACAGCCCCAAATCTTGCCCATGATGTCATTACGTTTCCCACAATGCCACAGCAGCAAAACAACGCACGCGCCGTGCGCAATTCTCAAGCGTCTCTCAAAGATGGCGGGTGTCCCCGATCCGCTGGAAGATATGCTCTACTCCGAAGTGGACGAAAAAGCCGTCAGTGACCTCGTAGGCTCGTTAGAATCGCAGTTGGGTGGACAAAACAAGGCGGTTGGACCTCAAGTCGACACCAGGAGACCCTCAAACGCGCTAAATCCACACTTGGTGAAATTACTGCCCGCCCAAGTAGGAACAACACTGGAGCAGCAGCAGCAGCGGCAGCCAGAGCGAAACCAGGAGGGAAACTCTCAAGAAAACGGCCCGGACAGGATACCGGCGTCCGGTGCCGTCCCGTCCACCGCGAACCTGCCTAGCACCTCCGCAAATTCGGTTACAGCCGCGAACCGGGTGCAATATCATTCATCAAATCCATCAACTTGTTCAAGTGACGCAGCACCAACAGACTCTCACCCCAAAACAAATCACATTGCGTCTGCTGTCCGACCGGTTCCCGCCAGAATACAGACTGTGAACGGAAGCAGTGGCACGTTAAACTCTTCTGTTATCGCTTCTGCTCCTGCTTCTGTGAACGGTATTGACATTGGGTCAAGTGTAGGTAATGGTAAAAGCAACATGTCTGCTCCTGCTAGTACAAATACTTCTTTTGTGTCCGCTCAGCCCAACAGCACACTGCCACATGCGAATGTGTCACTAGATAGTCAAGTAAACCCCACCATTGCACTGCACAGGCCTCCTAACACCATCACAAGTGTCGTACACAATGGAGGTGACCCCAAAGTCTCAGGATTGCCCGTGCAGGGCTCCGCCGGTCTTGTGCCGTTCACAAGCACAGAGCCCAAATCTGACCCTCAAAACCAGATTAAAGCCATCGTCCCGAACCAGCTCCCCGGGACTCCTGTAGGGGTGCACCCCAGCACGCCCGCTCAGATTATAGTGTCGTCCAGCCCGGTCGTGACCTCACTTCCTGTGGCAAGCACGCCTTCAGCCCTCGCAAAGACCACAACGACTGCTCTCGTAGGACAGCCTACAACCCTGTTGAGACCCGGTGTGCCCGTTCAGGGGACAGCGACCGCGACACCCCTGCAGCGTCCCGGGGCTCCTACGACCCAGCTGATCGTCAGACCGCAGCAACAAACCACCATTCAGTTACCGCCGGGATTCACCATTCCTCCAGGTAAAAGCTTGGGATGCGATAAGGGGACGACACACCAAAAAGAGGTGTTTAATAGGTGCAGCTCACCCAGTAACGGAAATTCTGTCATCATTTACTCACCCTAACGTTGTTCTAATTTTAAATGACTTTGTTTCGCGAGACATGAAGACTTTTTTGAAAACAATTTTTTTTGTCCATAATGAAAGTAAAAAGGGTTTCACAACAACATTGGACCCCTTTGACTTTCATTGTGTGGAAAAGTATACTGGTTTGAGTGTTTCCCAGCTATTTTAATTATTCCTATATGATGTGTTTACGAATATTTTCCTGTGTACTTCTTCAGGTATGGTGCTGGTGCGCACGGAGGCCGGTCAGCTGGCATTGGTTCCTCAGCAGGTCCTGGCCCAGGCCAAAGCGCAGAACCAAAATAAAGGCACCCTGTCACCAAGACCTCCTACACCCACCGCTGGAACGGCTTTCCGAGTCACCACGCCTGTCGCCCAGGTATGAGCAAGACGGGTCATTTGAAAGCTTGTTGCATGAAAATACTCTGTTTTAGCAGTAAATAATAATTATATAAGGCCCTCTTTCAGTGCTTGTTTTTTCCATGCAGTATAACTGAATGCAGTTTAAAACGTTGTCTCTGCGGAGCAGCTACTTTTGTATTTCACAAATGAATTGAAGTGGTTCTCTTGTGTTCTAAATCCCATTTAATTATGTTTCATACGTCGTCTTCATAAAACCATATGATAGCTGAAAAGAGTCAAATGCAAGTGATTTACCTGCCGACAGACTCATCCTGATTTTACTGGTGGTGCAAACATCAATATTTCTCAAATAGTTTGTAACCAAACATCTTATTTGTTTTGCTTAATCATACAGCACAATCAAATATCTTCAGATTTGGTCACTAATGCTTCATTAAGTATTTTCTGCTGTTTTTTGCGGTGCTTTTTTTAAGTTTAAAAGAACACTAGAACCGATTCTTAACTCCACTTGGCTTTAATTTTGTAGCAGAAGACAGCAGTGGTAACAATTACCTCGGCTCAGAAGCCCACCACCACAGTCATTACAGCAGGGGCCCGAGTGCAGCCTGCACCGCAGACAGTTCTCAAGCCCTCTGTGACCCCCCAGAGTCCCATCACCACCTCTACTGCTGCCCCAGCTAACAGAGCCCCTGTCCTCTCTCAGGTAGTGTTCGTTCATATGAATGTAAATGACTGTTGGTGGACATGGATTCTTATTTATTGTCTATTGTAAAACACTGTAATTTCCAATTTAGGAAATGCAAGAGAATGTAAAGAAGTGCAAAAACTTCCTAGCAACGCTCATCAAACTGGCATCCCATAATTCCCCTTCGCCGGAAACCTCTCGGAATGTGAAGGCACTAGTGCAGGATCTGCTGGTAAGTTCGAGCTGTTTAGTGTTGTATTTATGCACTATTAGCAACAATGTTTTGATTGAGATGGTTCGTTATTGTTTCGTCAATAAAAGATTTGCTATAGTAGTTCATTGTGACAGTTGAAATGATTTCCTCTAGTGATGTTCTCATGCTAAACTGTAGATGTCAGCAATTGCATGCTTTATTTCTACTGGCTCAAAGCAGTAAGGAGGTCTCTACACAGCCACGTTAAGGCAACATTCCATGTAAAGACATAAATGCTAGATTATATTGCATAATCTAGTATACAGTTGTAATTGCTGTGCAAATGCGTTTATGCCACCTCTGAGCAGCATTATATGCCACTGCATCTTAACTGTGTACATTTTGCATAATTGAGCTTTTATTTGTCCTTCCAGAATTCTTACTGGCTTTTTAGAAATATTTTCTTATCATTTCATTTAAATATTTTGCTCCACTCTTAGTTTCCAGTGTGTTAATTGGACAAAGACATAGCTTTGTAAAAGAACAGTAAACATTTTTTTTTTTTTTTTTTGTCGTTTTATTGTTTTTTGTTTTTTTTACATCTGCCAAATGTTTAAAACAATATGCAGCCATGAATATTTTGTTATGTTATGTTTTATTTCAGAGCCCTGAATAGTTTTCTTTAAATTTGAGCTGGTTATTGATAAATCTAGTACTTGTATATCTTTGGATAATTAAAAAGCATGTGTAATTTTATTTGTGTATATATAACTGATGTGCATTTTTGTGCTTCTAAAATCCACAAAGGACGCAAAAATCGAGCCTGAGGAGTTTACAAATCGCCTACAGACGGAGTTGAAATCATCTCCTCAACCGTACCTGATCCCTTTTTTGAAGGTAGGACTCAAAAAAGCAGTTTACTGTTCTTAATTACAGACGCTTAAAGACATTTTTTATCCTCATGTCATTTCAAAACTGCTTTTTTATTTTTTTATTTTTTAAGAATGCCCACAGATTTCCTTTATATCAGCAAAAAATAAATTGAAGGTCAATTGGGATCGTAACTGTTTGGTCATCAACATTCTTCAAAAGTTTGTGTTAAGCAAATGACATTAAATAATGCAGATTCAGGCAATGTGAGGGTGACCAAATGACATTTTTTGGTGTACTGTCCTTTCTAGGTACAAAATGTTTATTTTGTGTTTTTTCTTTCTCTTTGTACAGAAAAGCTTGCCTGCTCTGCGTCTGACTCTTCTGAACTCCCAGCAGTCTATAACTCATCTGTCTCAGACCTCTACTACATCCACCCCACTGACGGTGAACACCATCAAAGCTCCAGCGCCGAGCACACTGCCCAGCACAGTATCTACCATCCGGCCGGCTACAGCCCTGGCTCCCATGGTACTTTCTACTTTCCTTAGATCTACTGTAGGCTTGGTTTTTGTATCCCTAACATGTGTACAGTGTTCTGCCACTGAAATGATTCAGAAAATTGGGATTATTTTAATGCATCTGTTTATTTGGCCATTGCGTTTACTCAAGCTCATGTTATTAGATTCATTTTATGATCTTGGCTCAGTTAGACACACATTAGTGTCTCTGATTCAAACTTCAGTAGCAAAAAATAAGTTGGAATTTTCATATCCTCTGTGGTTTTGTTTCCTCAGGCTGTTAAGAGGCCTGGGGTTCAGGGTACTCCGACACGGATGCCGGTGGTGATTACACAGACGGTTCGTGCTCAAGGTAAGCTATTGAGAGACTTAATGAGCTTAGAGTCCATTTTAAACCCACTAAAGGAAAGGTATTGAGGCTTAAGTGTTCCTTTTCCCATGCAAGAGTCCAATGGACCTTCCCCAGTATAATTACAAGTTTTATTGCAGGTGCTGTTGCGACGTCCTTGCAAGTGAGGAGCCCCATGGGTGTGGCTGTCCATGCGTCAGCCAATCAGAAACAGAAGCTTAATGACCCTGGGGGTGGGACTTTCAGGTTGGTTTTCAAAGAGTCCAGTAGGGGGCAGCGTTTCTCTAGAAATTCATGGCATTGGGTGCATGATGAATTTGAGAATGGGTGTGATGGAATTAAGTCATGTTCATGACTATTTATTAATACTGTGAAGAAAAATTAGTCATTTTTAAAAGCTTTTAAAATAAGTTTTGTATTAAGCTTTTCTTTACTAAGCACCAGCAGCGTCTTACTTGGAAATATAGAAGGCAATATTTGTGTTTTAAAAAAATAAAATAATTCTGAAATATACAGTAATTATAATGCTGTGTATTTTATTTATATAAATATATATATGGATAAATAAAATATATATATATATTTTTTATTAATGATCTATAGTAATGAGTAATCTTGCAGTAATTACAGTTCTGTATAAATTAATATATATATTATAATTGTATAAAATAAGTATATTAAATATCATACATTCATATGTTATAATATAAAAAAATAAAATCTAGGTAAAATGAATACATGTACATAAATAATGACATCCAAAATAAGGGGTTTTGTACTTGCTGTGTATATTTATTATGTATACTTAGACACACACACTATATATTTAGAAAGTGTTGTATATATTTATATATATAAATAAAGATGGCATATTTTCTTAAGTGTGTGCATGCATGTGTTAGTATTTCTATATAAATAATAAATATATGTATATGTGTGTGTGTGTGTAAAACAAAACATTTGTCTTTTATATTTGTAAATATTTAAATATATATCTATTGTAATATACCTGTTTTATGCATGCTGAAACTCTTCATGTATCTCCTCCATTTGTGTCTGCAGGGATGATGACGACATCAATGACGTGGCATCCATGGCTGGTGTGAACTTAAATGAGGAGAACGCCCGTATCTTGGCCACAGGTTCGGAGCTGGTGGGCACCCAGATCCGTTCCTGTAAGGACGAGGCCTTCCTTCCTGCCAGCCTGCTCCACAAACGTCTCCTGGAGACTGGTACGCAATAACCCGCCGCTGCAATACTCTCATCGGCAGTCTGGCAATGTGCTTGTCAGGATCACTTTCTCCTGGCAGGTTTACAGTCATAAGGAGGTTTAGGCTGTACCGCCACTGTGTGGGCAGTTAATATTCTGTCTAATTACTGTATCAGTGTTGACTGACGTTGTTTGAGGGAGGATCTTTAAATGGGTGTGGGATTATGAATGGATTTAAACAAAAAGCTGATGAAAGCTGGCCCGATGAGACGGGAAAGATGTGTCACTCTTTTCTAAGCATTATGATTCGGCTGCTTGATTTAAACGCCACACAGAGAGAAAGCTGTATAGATTATATTTTTAGCCAGATTTACAGTCAGGGATCTCAACACTGTGAACATGTGCTACATGCTTTAAAAAAAAACTAGCCAATCAGTAGCCACAAACCTTAGAGTCAGAAATAATCCATGTATAATTAGGCTAGGTTCGTATTTCTTAATGTAAATCACATTTTTTGTGATATATGTAACAAAGTATACATTAACAGTGTTGTTATTAGTATTACAATTGCTTTTTATTTCCAATATATTTATACATGGACAAAACTTTTTTTAATTGGATGTTATTTTTCAGTTGATTTTATATTTACTATTATAGCATTTATTAATATTTTACACCCTAAACTTAAAAAAAGCAGATATTCAGTGATCTGTGACGTTCCAGTTCTCTCTTCTTGATCTCTGCATAAGACTAGGGCACTTTCTAGTGCACTTCATACTGGTCACTCACTTGCTAAGTCAGGCTAATGAATGTCCCGTGTCCGAGCTTCAGGCTTCCTCGGGCTGCGTATGAATACTTTATAGGCCGTCTTCTGATGGCTCTCTGTTAGTTTGCTGTGTGCTGAAATGTGAGGTTGCCTCAGGCCTCTTCCCCTGACAAGGTCACTTGCATGAACTCCGAATGTCCCCGCCTAAACGAACAATGCACATTTCAAGGACTAGATGCCTACGAATCTATATACATAAAGATGATACTTGTAAACAAATAGGATTTTCTGCATTTCATAGAAAATGTGAGCATGCTTGCTCTCGTAAGTCACAGTCATGCTGAAGGTGATCCTGAGGTCTTCTAGATAGTTCTTGGGGTATTCCTGAGCACTCGCTTGTTTTGCAGTCAACACTAACAAAGTCAAGCATGATTATGTTTTGAGTGTAATATATACAATACTGGTTTTAAGATTTAAAAAATGTTTTTAAGAAGTCTTTATGCTCACAAGGCCACAAAAATGCAGTAAAAAACTAATATTGTGAAGTAATACTACAATTTCGGAGGACTGTTTTGCTTGTAATTTTATTCTTCTGATTGTAATATAATGATTCGGTGCTTAAGAAATGTTTCTTATTATCAGTGTTTAAAACTGTTGTTCTGCTTAAAGGGACAGTTTACCCAAAAATGAAAATTCTGTCATTATTTACTTACATTTGACCTTTGTTCCTCTTCAGAACACAGATTAAGTCACAAATCCAAGAGCTTTGTGACCTTGAAGAGACAGCAACTAACTAACATGTTTTGAGGCCAGAAAGGTAGTAGGGACATTAAATAGTCCACGTGACATCAGTGATTCAACCGTAATGTTATGAAGCCAGGAAAATGCTTTTTGTGCACACAGAAAACCGATATAACTATTAATTCAACAACAACTTCTCTTCCTTGTCACTCTTTGCCATGCGTTCATGAGTTGAACCACTAATGTCACTTGAACTATTTTAACAATGTCCTTACTACCTTTCTGGGTCTTGAAGGTGTCCGTTGCATTGATGTCAATGGAGGTTCAGATTTCATCATAAACTATTTTCTGTTCTGAAAATGAATTAAGATCTTACAGGTTTGGAACGACTTGAGAGTTTGTAATTAATGACCAATCCGTTCATTTTTGGGCGAAGTATCCCTTTTAAGATTTTTGTGGAAAATTTCACAATATTACTGATGTGTACTTGGTATGTGAAAAATAAGAGCGAACACCCAAATTCCATACACGCAATCTTCAGACATACTGCACCAGCATCTCATTAATAATGATTAGTTATAAATCACTGTAAAGATGTCTTGAAGAACACGAAGAAACAGGAGACTGTCATATAGACATGAGGCAGGTCTTTGGATCCCTCTCATCCAAAAAAGCACCCTCCATTATTGTATTTAAGCAAACTCTTTCTCCCCCCGTGCGCTTGATTTAGCACACAGTGCATACCAATGAGTGCCTGCGGATATGTGCTATTACATGGAGCCCGGCTGTGGTTGTTATGCTGTCGCCAGGGGGGTGGAGTGTGTTAAAAATGTAAATCTTCCTCCGGGGGAGTGTTCTCTGTGTGTGTGTGTGTGTGTGTGTGTGTGTGTGTGATGCTTTCAGCTTGATAGCTGGAGGAGGGAACGGGGAGGAGGTGTGTTGCGCCACCTGCTGGATGTGATGTGGAGAGAGTGATGGGTAGTGAGTGTGTGGGTGTGACAGATGCAAAGTGTGGCAGCGAAGTGTTTACCAGTTAAATTAGGTCATATTATGAGGCAGGTTTGAGAAGCAAAACAATAATGCTTGTCTTTTAATTGGTGTGGTGCTTCAGGCTCCTAGAATCACTTTTCTTCACTTTTCCTCTACCTTCCCGAGCGACTTTTAACACCACATTTTGTATCGTTTCAGCCAAGAAGTTCGGCGTGACAGAGGTGTCAATGGAGACGGTCACTCTCATTTCTCACGCCACTCAGTCCAGGCTGCGCTCCATGCTGGAGAAAGTCTCGACTGTTGCGCAACACCGTGTCGACTCCTGCAAAGTAAGAACCAATACTTCAGCCACTCGCTCCAGAACTTCAAAGAGAAACAGCAAACTGACTTTTCCCGCCGAACATTTCTTATTATACATCCTTCATGCTGAAAATGCAAATGTAAATGTTAACTCTAACCAGAGTCTTGATCGTGAAAGATACACTAGTAAAACTTATGAGGGTCAGACTTTTGTTGTGCAGCATAATACAAACTACTTGTAATTCCTATTGTAGCTCCAAAGCAAGAATCCATTTTTTTAATCAGTTTTTCTAACATGATTATAATGAATGATTATATAATGATTAAAATGTCATTCTAACATGACATAACTTGGAAATATGGACTGAAATTAAGGATAATATATATTTATATTATAAGCTCATCAAGGCTGCATTTATTTGATCACAAATACCAAAAATGTTTTTTTTATTGTAATATAAATTATATTTATTGTGAAATGTAATTTTTGTGATGCAAAGCTTAATTTTCATCAACAGGTACTATATACTGATTTATTATCAGTGGAAACAGTTGTGGGGTGTATTTTATTTTTATATTTTTTAAACCTGTGATACCTTTTTTGTTATTCTTTGATGAATAAAAGGAAAAGCATTTATTATAGATAGAAATCTTTTCTAACAATATACTGTACTGATCAATAGGACTAAGTACATTTTTATTCTTTTTTTTCTTTTTTTAAAGAAATTAATACTTTTGTTCAACAAGGATGTATTTATTTTATAAAAAGTGACATTTACATTGTTAGGAAAGATTTTGAATAAATGCTGTTCTTTTTAATTTATTCATCAAATAATGCTGAAAAAAAGAATCACAGGTTCCAAAAAAATATTTGGCAGCTCAACTGTTGACTCACATTGATAATACTAATAATAATTCAGCAAATAAGAATGATTACTGAAGCATCATGTGACGCTTAAAGACTGGAGTTGCTGATGAAAATTCAGCTTTGCATCACAGAAATAATTTAAATTTTAAAGTTTATTAAAATAGAAACCATTATTGTATATTGTAATAACATTTTACAATATTATTATTATTATTTTTTTTTTTGTATTTTTGATCTATTTAAATGCATGCACAAGAGACCTATTTAAGTCTTACTGATCCCAACCTTTTAGCAGTTGTGAAATAAATATATGAATAAATTTTAATAATAATTGTGTAATATTAATAATTTAGGGTTCATAATGGAATGTTTAAAAAATTAATTTATTTCTGTAATTATACAGCTGAATTTTCAGCAGCCATAACTCCAGACTTCAGTGTTACATGATCCTTCAGAAATCACTCTAATTATGATGATCTGGCACTCAAGAAGCTGGAAGATATTGATCACAATAATTTGTAATTGTTAATGTAGAGAACCAAAGCTTCCTGTATTTATTGGTAAGTAAAAATGACATGTTTTTGTTTTATTCATTATTTAATTATTGTATCTTAAATGATCCTGGTTTTATTAAACTTGTTATCATAGACGCCTGAAAGTAATGGAGCTTAAGTTAAAAAAAAGAAAAACAACGACTTGAAAACCTAGACTTTTAAATCTAAGACTTGGAAATCTAGACTTTTGTAGTAGGAAAAAAAAATGCGGATATGGTGTCATGTCGCGATTTGGCCCATTCTGATTTTGAAACAAACTGTTCAAAATGAGCAACTGGCACGGCTTTATGATGTCAGCCTGTTGACATCAGCGAAAAACAAGCCAAACTTGAATGGAGACGGGAAAAGTTGGCCCTGGGAGTGAGGCGCAGCCTCAGCGCAAAAGAAAGCGCGCAAGAAGAGATGAGAAGAGCAGTGCCATTCCTGCTGCTAATAGGCTATAGCCTCAGAAGTGCATGAAAATGTGTGGGTTCCTGTGTGTGTGTGTGTGCGTCTCTCTGCTTTGCTCCTCCGCTGCGCCTCACGCAGCTCTTTTACCTGCAACACTAGAACAACCATCGCAAGAAAAAGAGTCGGGGGGTTGCCTCACAGAAACGCACAATTATCCCATTAGCTCTGGGTGACCTACTAACTTCACTTTCATTTACGCACGAAATGGAAAAGACAGAAACTTTAGGCGACCTGGAGAAAAAGTTAGTTCACTCTTATAACAACTTAGAGGTGATAAACTTGTTGATGAGGAGTTTGTTTTTTCTTTCCCCAGGATGAGGAGCTCTACGAGCAGGCGTCGGATGTACGGACCCAGCTGAAGTTCTTCGAGCAGCTGGAGAAGATTGAGAAGCAGAGGAAAGATGACGAAGAACGGGAGCTGCTAATGAAGGCCGCAAAAGTAGGTTTGAGTAATGCGGGAGTGGCCATTGGCGCCAGTCTGCCCATCAGCGCATTGCCAGTGAACGCTGGCTTTTCCCGCACGTGTTGGCCACAGTTTAAAAGAAACCGGTTGTGCTTTTAAACCTCAGAGAGAAAAGGCAGTGTTATTAAGACACAAGATTGCACTTGGTCTGCTTCATACTGTAGCAAATTGCAGTAATGGCAAAGCCAGAGGGATTTATCCAGTCTCGAGTTGATTTGATTGCACTGTTGCCTGGACTGGAGTACATCAGGGGAAAGGGAATGAGTCTTCTGTTAGGGAGCGAGAGAGGATGTTTTAAATTTGCCTTGAAGTTGCTTTCTTTCTAAGGAAGTGACACTATCTCACTCACAGAGTTTGTTGGGGGGGGGGGGGCCAATCATGTTATATGTAATGGATGAACCTTAAGGCATCACTACCTTTTTGGCACCAATCAAGTGAACGCTGCTTATAAATTAATCAAGACTACACGGCTTTTTAAAAAAGTACTGTATATAGGTAGACATAAGGTTTAGAAGGTATTTTCTGGGTTTTAAGCGATTTGTATTTGAAATGCAAGGATGCACCAATATTAATATTCTGGCTGGTACAGATAAGCCAGTGATTATTTAAAAATTCTATAAATGATAAAAGGATGATAGCAAAATTCTGTACTATTTGAATAATAATAATAATAATAATTAAAAAAAAGGAGAAATAAATTCTACACTTACTAATATATATAAAATACAAAACTTTTTAGATGCTATAAGTGAATTTATGTAAGCAACATTAATATGTACAATATTAAAAATGTAATATTCATTTTGAGATTTGGTAAAAAAAAAAAAAAAAGATTAACTTGTAGTATAAAAAGGTAATGACATCTCAACATAAAAAATAATATACTTAAATAATTAATAATCCAGTAATTAATTCAATCATTAAAAACTATTTTTTGGGGGGAAAGTCAAAGTTATTTTCTGTGGTTATCAACTATTTTGCTGATACAATTTGTGTTAAACAAATCCCAGCTCTCTTATTCTGTTAAGTACGTACATGCTGTATTCCTTGATATTAAAATTCTGCTTTATATAAACCAATAATAATTTTCTTGTTATAACCGATAGTTTAGTAACAATTAAATCCCATCTCTATATGGATCTGTTCAGAAACAGAATTGCATATTACTTGCATATCAGTTCTTAACTATTTCATTTGTGATGGTGGCACTTGAGACTGTGTATAGATTGCAAAGCAGCAACAAACTGCTAGTAGCAACTTCCCAGCATGCACTGCTCTCCCTTGAAGTTTCACTCCTTAAGATACGGTGGGGGTGTGACAGTTCCCCACAGGAATAGGACATGGCAACATGAAAGCAGAGGTAATTAGTTGACTTAAACGACAAAAGCTGATGATGACGCCGACTATGTCCCGCTCCAGAGTGACTCCCAGTGCACCGCCGTCCCTATTCTAATTAATGCAGTCGGCTAATTGAGATGTCAGCCAGCAGATAATTGTTCTTATGTTTTCTGTTGCCGGTCTCATATAAACACTGTTTGAGAATCGACTTGACCCATTTGCATTTGATTTGTTATCATGGTAGAATTATTGTCACAGACACTGAATGTGCAGCAAAAGTTTAGGTAAAGGGGTGGATTTTTCTCTATTATTCTCTAGTTTTTCATGTGAAACACAAATTTGAAGATTACTTTAAGCAAAAATAACACCAATGTGAGTGCATGTATGGTGTGTGAGTAAATAATGACAGTATATTTATTGCTTTCTTTACTTCTGTTATTTTTGGGATTATTTTCCGAACTGATATTTCTGCTCTAATTTTGTTCATCTAAATTCTGGATCTAATTTAAACTGGTCTATTTTAGTTCTAATGTTTCTCTTTGCTTGCAGAGTCGCTCGAGGCAGGAGGATCCCGAACAGGCTCGGCTTAAACAGAAAGCTAAAGAGGTGAGCTTTATGGAAGACTATTTAATAGTACTAATAAAAGTGCTCGACATACATTTTTCATGATTATGCCATTGCTATGACTTTGACATCATTTAGTCTGACATTGAGACAAATGGTCTCATACGATTCCTAACAAGTTTATTACCGGATGGGGTGGAGAGGTGGGGGGGGTGGGAGAGTCATCATTTTGCTCAGATGTCACACCGCCCTGCTGCCGTCATGAGTCTAATCTTTGGCTTGTGGGGGGCATGACATGTCTGAGCAGTAGAGATTTTTCATCAGGTTTAATGGCAATGAAAGCAAAATTACTTCATTTCGTGGAAACAAAAGCAGGTGTTTTGGAGAATAGTTGCTAGTTCAGGAAGAGCTAATGGGGACCCGTGCTGTCAATCTTCAAACAAGATGCCAAAGCACTATAAGTATCAAAAATGATTCATTTATGTGCTATATTTCAATCAAACAATAGCTTTGTGTTTCTGCAGCCTGAAAGCTCACTCATTGGTTTTGCATGATGTGGCTATAAAATAAGTTCCTCTGTGATTTTTGCTTATACATTTGAATTATTTTTCTTTAGAAGTGACCCGTTTCAAAAAAAAAGGTCTTCATTAGTATAGTGAACAGCTTTGAGGCTGTAATTTCCATTGAATGCCAAACAGGAACTAACAATTTCGGATTAAGGAATTGGCCCTTTTTTTTTTTTGAAAAAACAAAACCCATGCCTCTGTTGTCATTTCCCCTCCGTTCTGTAAATAAGCAGTTTACACCCCATATGTCGCTATGTCACCATATGTCTCTGTTTGTATTGACAACCACTGTTAGATCTCATCCGTCAAAGAGGATCTTTTCTGAACCCCAGCGATCATTCGAAGCATGTTTTATTCAAATCTAGAGCCGCAGAGCCCATTGTCTCTCTCTGTTGCTGTGGATATATTGTTTGTTTCAGCACTCTGTTGTTTTTCTTACCTGAGGGCATATCGTTATGGAGAAAGAGAGAAGCACTTCTTGAAGCTTCTTTGGTCTTGCTGCATCTCCTGTTTTCAGATCACAGTATAGCTAACTAGACTGGTAAAGAAAAACGCTGAACAACACAATTCTATATATTTATTTACATGGTTCACCTCAAAGCAAAATGGCAGCTGCTCTTCTTTGTTGAAGACCTGTCTTAAAGCCCAGACAGCTGCCTCTGAACCTCTGTCTCTGGTTTCTTACCTTGCTCTTACTGAAACAAGAAGTTGGAGTGGGACATCAGAAAATATCCTCTATTTTTCAGTTTTAGTTTGTGTGTGTGTGTGTGTGTGTATATATATATATATATATAAATATTTTTTTCTGTGTGTGTATGACAGATTTAGATGTTTCATTAAACATTCTACCAGTTCAAATATAAATGCGAACAAATGTAAATATATTTAAATATTAATACTTTTGTTATATATGGTAAACTGCAGTTGGGTTAATTTAATAAGGTAAAAAAATACTAGCTTACTAACAATAAAACAAAAACATGATAACATCATGAACACAATTGTAAGAAAAAAATAAAATAAATATATATATATATTGTGTATCAGAAAAAATATTCCTTTTTTTTTTAATTCACAATTGTATTTACAATTTATGATAAGCTTTTGCTTAATGTTTTTAAAAATCACTTTTGCTTGTGTAACTATAGTGTATTTTATAATCATAAAGTGTTAAACACCCGTGGAGGTGTTTTTTTTATCTTTTTTTTATCATACTTTAACCATGCAGATTATTGGTTGATTGAGTAAACAAACCAATCAACATCTTCATTTAGCGCCCAATGTTTTTCGTAACTGCACATGTTGTATACACCTTCTGATTCTAGTGGGATGTGAAATCAGTTTTTGGAAACTTGCTCAACTGTCTTGTTTTCTTGGATTGTTGCATTGACTCATTATCAAGGGTTTACGCCTTGTGCTTCACCTTGTTAATAAGGAGTTCTGGAAGGTGATAGATCCTCCGAACACCCCAGAGTTCAAAACTGCCACTCACTCACAGAAAGAGCTCAGCAGCTGATATTCAGCATATCAAAGACTCCCAGAATCAAGCTAGAGTTAAGATCGGGAATGGTGTTTCGTGTTTTCTCACGTCCTTCATCCAGCACTCTAATTGAACCGCTACACTCAGCATCAACCTGTGCGGTTATTAAGGTGTTTCTCTCAGGCGAGTCATTCTGCTGGGCCGGACTGCAGATAAGGATCAATAGAGATGGAGAGCAGCGCTGGCAGGCTCAGCGTCTCTGCCTTTCTCTCTCGCGCCTGACCTTTGTAAATGATTATAGACTACAAGCGTTTCTTTCTTCGCCACCTCCTGTCTCTCTGTCTCACAAATAGACAGGTAGGCAATTGAGAGAAAATGACATTTCGACAAAACTAGTACTTTCTAAACTCAGCCATTTAATCAAGTCCCCATAAACATCACAGTTATATCGCAATATACAAAAAAAATAATTTTACAATTTATATAAGATTATATATTATATATGAAATGAATTATTAATATTAAAGCATAATATATTTTCAACATTGTTAATGTTTCTTGTACAGCGAATCATTATAATGATTTCTGAAGAATCAAGTGACATCACAGGAATAAAATATATTTTAATTATATATTTTTATGGCGGGATGCCAAAAAAATATTAATGACTGAATTTTATTTTATTTTATTTTTTGCTTTTCTTAATATCTATATATAATAGCTATTATTTCACAAAAGTATTGTTCTTTAATTTATTTTTTTTACTAAAAGCTGTCTTGGTATTCAAAAGGCTGAAATTTTGAATATTACTGTCTGTATATATTCTATTCAACAAAATGCATTAACAGGATATATGTTATCTATTAAAATAATATAATAGCTGCATAGAGATTCCATATAGATTAAAAACTTGAAGTTATACTCATATCTTAAGGAGTGAAACTTCGAGGTAGGGCAGTGCATGCTTGGTAAGTTGCTAGTAGCCATTTATTGTTGCTTTGGAATCTACATGCAGTCTCAAGAGTTTAATTATAATGCAATTTATGATTTTACAAAAGAGCAATGCATTTTAAGGTCAGGTGTGTATTTTACGTTATAGCTGAAATAGTTCAGCATTTTGAAACGCTGTTTACCATCGGTCATCCAAACAAATAGTCCTGCCCCAAACTTGCACAAGTGGTTAAGAAAGCAAAAGTTTTTTAAATATTTTTTTTAAAAAGTATTACACACTTCATCTTACATTTCAGAGATGATCACTGTACTGTTAATTTAACATGCAGGTTTGTGAGGTCGTGTGAAAGAAATGTAAAGCATTCATTATTGCATACTAGATTGAATACATATAGTATGTACTGTGCAGCAAGTAGTATGCTACTATTCCATTCTGAACGCAGCCGTAGTGTTGCATGCTTCTGAATTTAAGCAAGTGAGTGGAGGTTCTCCAATCGGTATTCACAGTGGTAAAGTTGAGCAGCAGGTTTTGTGATTGAGGTCAGTCATTAAACAGTGATTATGTGGAGCTACAGAGCTCTGGATTACAGATGGCGTAACTAGGTCCCCCTTTCACTCCTCATCAAATAATCGAATATGAACGCAAGTCAGCGCTCTAGCTGCAGGCGGTGAGAGAAGATCAGCCGTGACACCAAACAGTCCCTGTCCTTTTAGAACCTTGTGTTAAGCTCCTCGAGTCGCTGCATTGTGTCCGTACAGGGCCTCCTTACCTCACATTACTTCAAACAGATTCACTCCCACCCCACCGTCGTCTCTTTTATGTGCCCTCGGGTGATTTCACCGTAGCTGCCAGGGTCAGGTGAAAGTTCAGTGCACCAGATCACTGACATGCAGCGGTGGCTCTGGCCGTGTTTACGTGTCAGCTCGCTCTCTCCAGGGCATCCATGCGTGTGCATGCAATGTGCACGACTTCCCTTTCGATTAGCATAACCCTGACTTAATTAGCATGTAAACGTTGCCTTGAATTAGCGGTTTGTCAATTTCCCCCTCTTCATTATGTTATTTAGTTTGTATTTGTGAAAGGAGGGGCGGGCGGCGCAATTATTTGGACAAATTGTTTCTAGCAGCACAAGTGACAAATTCAGTCAATTAAAAGTAATCTACATACACAATGGAAATGTTTTACTCTGCGACTGAAGTACGTCATTCCTGAAAAAGGAAAACAGTGGTACAGTATTTTATTTCTTCTGTCCCCCCTTAGATACCACTGTTAGACTCAAATACCCCTTTATCAGTCAACACAAAAATTGCAATTTCTTATAAATAATAATAAATGTTATCATGTTTACATTTAAATATACTGTGTTTGTGTGTATATAAGGGATATATGTGTGTGTATACATTTAATGTAATATCTTAGTGCTGGGCAACGATTAATCGTTGTGAATGTAATATGTGTGTGTACTGTCTATATTTAATGGATATATGTAAAGGCCCACACATCAAGTATATATTTAGAAAATATTTACACACATAAAATAAATATTTTATATATATATATATATATATATTTTTTTTTTTTTTTAATTAATTAATTTATTTTATTTATATAATTTATTTTATATAAAATATTTATTTTTATAAAAAATATTTTCTTAAATGTATACATGCATGTGTATGATATGTATGTATCTATATATATATAAAAAGTAAATATACACTGAACACACATATATTATGTTCACAAAAACTATTATTTTGGATGCAGTTAATCTTTGTGTTGGCCATCCCTTACACATGTGTGTATATATGTGTATTTAAGTATGTATACACAACACAAACACACTCTCACTTTATATGGACAAAACTATTGACTACTTTCGTAATTTCCAAGCGTACAAAACTTAACGTTTACACGCATTATGCTATTCTAGGAAATGTTTGCTTCTAATTTCTTGTGTGATTTTAATTTTATAGCCACAGTTTGGACAGTACTCTTTTTTTATTTTTATTTTTATGGGTGAAAATGAAACCTTTTCTAGGTCCTCCTGGTTGGGAATCTGTTTTCGGATCTGTCCTGTATCCCACCTCTAATGATTTGTTCCCACATTTCCCACTTCACTTCATAAGTCCAGCGGCCACTCCGGCTCGATGAACGCACTTTCTAATGGGGCCGTCGATGACACACAAAGCTGTTCTTGCTGCTAGTGTTTTTTTTTTTTTTTGCAAGTTCATGGCCACAGTGGTGTGAGTGTCAGGGTGAGGAGAGGTGAGGACTCTCTGCATTCTGTGCCCGGCAGCACTCACTCCGAGCGGGGGAACAGAGGACGCGCAGCCCCCTCCTCATAAACCCCTCCCGGCATGGCTGGCTCTGTCACTGCCTGCTAGGGTGAGATGACTTTACCTGCGGGCTGTGCTTTTTGAAAATCGCTCTCTCTCTCTCATTCTCAAACACTCACTCACTCTCTCCCTCATTCCCTCGTGGAAAGAAATTGAATTAAGCACCCAGATACGGCGAAAGCTCGGAGTTATTTGCTGCATTGAAGCTGCGCGTGATGTTCGGAGCTTCATTTGCTCTATAGAGCTCTTCGGGGCAGTTTGGAATGAATGTAAAATACACAGCATACAAATATTTGAAAATGATAATTCAAGTAAGGGAATGTGATACACAGTAATGCTTATTTAGGTACTTGTTATTCACAGACCTACACAATGTATAAATTGTCTGTTTCGCTTGAATGGCTTTGATACAGCGTTCATGCAGTTAATATTGATTGAATGTTCTTGCCATTCAGATGCAGCAGCAGGAACTCGCCCAGATGAGACAGCGGGATGCCAACCTCACAGCCCTTGCCGCCATCGGACCCCGCAAGAAACGCAAGCTTGACTCTCCTGGGGCCTCGGCTGGTGCAGAGGTAAGACCCTCTGGCCCTTATTTATATGGACCTCCATAATAAGGTTCATGTGGGCCAACGCCAAGTAGATTAAAGCATGTCAGCTCCAATTGCAAGGTGTTTTGCTCATAAAGTCTCAAATAGGATTTTTTAAACCAAGTGATATTCAAAAAATGTAATACAAAAGCAAATTTCAAGGAATCAGAATTGTCATTAGTAAGATTTTAAGCATTTGCATAAGTTTGAAGTCTTAATCATTCTTTAATAAAGAGATAAAGAGTTTAAAGCCATTAACCAGATCTAACATGGTTCATATTACAAACATTACAAAATCTATTTTCTATTTTATGACCTTTTGTGTACGAATGAATTTCAAAGAACTGCAAATGTTGGCAAAACCTGGTTAAAATATTGGTGTAATGAAATATAAATGGCTTCAGAAATTAGGCATTGAGTATGGTT
This sequence comes from Enteromius treurensis, assembly GCA_032275025.1. Classification (NCBI taxonomy): domain Eukaryota; kingdom Metazoa; phylum Chordata; class Actinopteri; order Cypriniformes; family Cyprinidae; genus Enteromius; species Enteromius treurensis. The sequence goes on from JAUCMU010000053.1 coordinate 9,599,112, forward strand.
AAGTGATCTAAAATATGATAATGCAGAATAAGGGATTAATATGTGTGTTTATTAGTAGTGATACACAGAAAATATGCTAATAATATGCATGCTAGTAAGCAACTAGTCAAAAAAAGAAAGTATAAAGAAATTTATAATGTTACGAAAGGTTTCTGTTTTTAATAAATGCTGTTCTGTCAAACTTTCTATTCAACAGTTTATGCAAAAAATAATCCATCATTGTTTCCACAAAATGATAACCAACACTATTGATATTAAAACCATTCTTTTGACCACCAAGTCTGCATTTTATGTTCTAGGATATAACTTAAATTATAATATTATTTCAGAACGACTTTGTTTCTCTAATTTTCCCTGATTTGTCTGCTTTAAGTTTCTAATTGATGGATCTTTCTTGTCAGGATTTATGATTAGTCTAGTTTTTCATCTGGAATTCTTTTCTTTTTTTTTTTTACACACACACACAATAATGAATTTGGCATTGTGTTCCCGCCTGTAACATTATTTCTTCTCAGCTCATGGTAATAGGATGAAAATATATGGCCATTACAAATGCCCCAACCAGTCACATGCTCACAAAATTATTTGCTTGAGCAAGGCTTGTTTTTGCTAATTTAGTAAATCAAGCCAGTGTCATTTCACTTCTGTGTAAATATTGTCTTCACATGCTGCTGCCCATAGCATATTATCAATAAGAGACGTGTCAGACGATATCGCACATAAACGATCATTATCACTATCAACAATAACAGTAGGGGCTGTGTTCTAATGACCCGCCACATGGCTCTTTACTTGCATGTCAGCAATCTGCTGCTGTTAAGGGCACTAAATGTCCCTTATGGAGTGCATGAATAACCAAATAAAAGCATTATTTCAGCTCTATGAATGCACTGCCGACCTCTTTCACTATGCATTACCTTCTTCCACCCACATAAAACATAACCAAAGCAGATCAGCAAACCTGATGCTTTCGCAGATGAATTTTTGCCATCGCAGGTAGGAGCATTTGCATCTCGCATGTCCAGAGTGTAGGCAAAGAGACGTCTTCTCTCTTCATTTTCAGCCCATCATTTCTGTCTTTCACATCCAACTCAACGCTGCCCTCGGCGGTGCCCCCTCCCAACTCGTGTGCAGAAGCTCACACACACACCCCCTCGATGTGGAGCAAAGTGAATATGACTTTTCTAAAGGGGTCGGTCATCGCCCAGGGGTCCGTAACTGGGCCTCCTCTGAAGGGTCCAGTCAGAGATTTCATCTCCACAGCAATGTGCCTGAAGGGGAGCATGGCCCGAAGCGGGAGGCAGCCATGTCATAATGGCTCCACTCATTCTTCCCCCCACCCCCGCGTCCTGACAGCAAAATACCTCGTCCTTGCTCCCCGTTCGCTTCTAAATAAAAGCTTCCTGCGGTGTCATTCTGCAGGAATCTTCATCGGGATAAAATGCTCAAGTTCTTCTTTGCAGCGGTTGAGGAAAGGGTGGCTTTTTCTGCTTGCTCTTTGTCTGGCCTCGACGCCCTTGAGGCGGTTTGTTGTTTGATTGCTATTCCGTCTGTCTTTGGGTTGATGAAGCATTTAGGCCAGAGGGCAGCCCTTCAGGACTGCTCGAGGGTAGATTAGTCACAAGGGCAGGTGATGAGGACGTTTCTGAAGGGCGAGTTGTAGGGCACGCTGTAATAAAGGCCGCCAAGTTCCTGTGGGCCTGCATACCAGACTGAGCCCACGGGCAAATCACACATGAGGGTTCAGAGTTGAGCTGTCCTAACACGGGCAGCCCATATTAACATGATCATCCCAGTCCCGAGGCCAGGGGGATGGAGAGGACGGCGGATTGAGAAACAATCCATGTGGAAAAAGAGGAAGAGAAGATGTTTTCGAATTGTGTCTGGTGCACTTCTTGTATTATTACTGTTCTAGTTCTTGAAGATCGCCATTATTCTTGACGCCGGTGAACCGTGAGTCTTCTTGGCCCTTAATGGGCTGACATTGTTTTAGCTTGAGTTGAGAACAGTAAGGATGGGTTCTAAAAAGAATAGCTGAGTCAACAACACAACTATAACAATAATGGCACGAAGGTATAATTTAAGCTGATGAATGATAAAAACATTGACAGCCAATCAGAACTCATCCTTCTTTTAAAAGAGCATCTAAAGTGGCAGGCGAAAACATGTAAAGGGATAGTTCACCCAGAAAAGAAAATTAAACCATGATTTACTCACCCTCAAGACATTCTAGGTGTTTATTACTTTCTTCTTTGAGATAAAAAGAGTCGGAAATAAAATGTGCAGTATATCGGAAAAAACTATTAACTTCTTCACATGCTAGCATATTCTGACTTGAATTTACGCTACGTCTAGGTCATACAAAAGCTAGAGATTACATTTTAAATATGGATATTTTTCTTACTTAACAGATTGCTTTGTTTTTAGAAAGCCTGAAATAACCCCCTGGAGCCATGTTTTGTTTTTTTTTGTTTTTTTTTTCTTATGATGGATGCATGCACTTTTTTGGGCTTAAAAATCTCCCCCTTCCCCATTTAATGCCATTATAGAACTTGAAAGACTCGTGACATTAATGTAATGCTGACTTGGTTTTTATGAAAGAAAAAGTCATGTACACCTTGGTTAGCTGAAGTAAATCATAGGGTGATTTTCATTTTTGGGTGAACTATTCCATTAACCTTGTTTTTGTAATAAATGATGTTAGTTTGGGTTGGTGTGGATGCTATAGGAAGGATTATAGTGATTCTTGACGCCAACCAAACCACAAGCTCCTTCTTGGTCGGCATACATTCCGTAAGTGTAACGCGTTGGCCTTAACTTTCAGCTCAAGTCGAGAAAAGCGAGTATTGTGAGAAGGAAAAATGGAGACGGAAAGCAAGAAGAAATGTATCTCTCGTACAAAAAAAGAAGGATGGATATACGGTTGCCCTTCCCTGCAGCAGAATTAACAGGCATCACATGGAAAACAATCTCAGTCCCAGCTATGAAAGAGAGGAGAGGGCCATTAAAAGCAGCCTGAAGGGATGGACTGGACCCAATATCACTAAAGCAAGCTCTCACTCACTGAAGTGAGGGCTCGCTCACAGGCAAAGAACCGTGCAGAGTTCTATAGCCACAATTAAAATCTCCCCCTCTGCCAGATCGGCCAGAGGGCAGAGACTGAATGGGTAAGGGAGGGGGGCGTGGGGGCAGACATGGAATACCAAAGGCAGATTGAAATGTGTAGCCAGTAATGAGCACTACCAAAGCTCAGCTTTTGCAGCATTGGTAGTTTAAACATTACCAGTCATTGAACGAAGAGTGTGCTCTTGTTAAGTATGTATCATTAAAGGGGCCGTTCACCCAAGATGAGCATCCTGTCATCATTTGCTCACCTGCAAATGTTATTCTAAACTTCAAAGACCAATCGCATGTAGATCATAGACTCCAGTCATTTCATCTGCTTAAACTCCGCCCTTTCTTACAATAAACTGACTCTAAATGTCAGTTCAGATCAGCCTCTTCCAGTTCAACAACTGTTCAATAGAACCATGTCCTCGTCCCTCTATTTTGCTTAAGTATATGTGTCAATAGTTGAGCAGACCCTAATTCTCTTGCAGTATTCCAAACTATTGATTTTAGATTTTTTTTTTTTTTTTTTAAATAACACTGTACTAGAATTTTAATATTGGATATTGGTATTGACAGAATTCAGTGCATTCCTATTTGCATAATGTCCAGAGCTCTTTTTTCATAACAGGGACTGGCACTGGTCTTAAGCCTTACAATAACTTTTTTTTTTTTTTGTCAAGGAAAAGACTTTTTTATTTTATATATTATGTGCTGAAAGTCTTTGTTGGCAAATCTTTTTTTTGCACTCTTGTTCAATTCGGTTAAGTAATTTGTCAGGATTATAATTTTATATACATAAATCTAATAAATGTCTTATTGCTTTTCTCATTTAGATGAGAACTGGGTTCCCAGTAGGCTCCTATTTTTTTTTTTTTTTTAAGTCTTTACATGCCTTCACTTTTGGCCTACACATCATGCTTTATATGCTACCGTTGTGTGAAGTTATATCATTAATATGAAATTCACACAGATTCTCTTGTTTCCTGTGGCAGATTGTGCCGGTTGATTGGAGCTCCAGTGTTTTTTCATGCGCAGTGATGTGAGGAGTCTTGTGTGTGCTATCTGTGGGTTATCTTCATGTGTTTTGACATGATAAGAAGGAGCATGAAGAGTCTGTTATCAGTTCGTAGAGGTTGCGTGGAAAAACGTAATGCCAAAAATTGCCTCTTTCTGACCTCAGGCTACCACTGCAAGAAGAGGAAGGTCTTTGTTAGTGGTTAGCGCTTTGCAAGAGTGATGATGTGTTCTGTTTTCCTTAATTTTATATTGATCAACTCCTGCTTTGACATTTTTTCATCCAATATACTAAGGGAGGTCAAATTGGGTTTATTCATTCGACCCAGATAAATCCTAGTTTCAGACTGAAAAAGATTTGAAATTGGAGGGCTATTTACAGTCTTATTGTTTTCAGGTAAAATTCCTGTATTGAAGCCAGATATTGCAATAATATTCTTACTGTATTCTGCAATTTATAGAGATTTTATAACCGTTAAATATTTCTTTGTAGATCTGACCCACAACTCATAATAGAAAGCTTTGAAGTCAATGAACACTCGATGGACTTACTGTAGTTTGTACAGGGAGTTGACAAAATGGAAAATCCCTTGCAGTATGTAGCTATGATCAAATGAAGAGCAGGGCCTCCAGAACATGTTCAATTCTTCTTGGAATGCTGTTAGAAAACTCTTGAAGTGTGAGGAGTGGAATATTGCATCATTCTCCATGAGGAAAAGTGCCTTGAAGGATGAAGGAGATGGAATTTGCTATTCCTACTGTGTGCTTGAGAACTTTACATGATGGTTCGACGATGCTCAGATTGGCAACTTGGACCGACTATAAATGCATTTGACCTTATCTTGGCTTCAAACGTAACATCTAACTATGCCTGTATCACGACTGGTCAGAATGTATTTTTTCCCCATTGCTCTGGTGTTCTTGCTCCAGTTTAAGCACCTTCAATATGTTTCAGTTTTCATGACAAGTTTGTGTTAAGCTTGCATGAGACCATTTTTGTTGTTGTCTTGACGCTCCTAGAATAGCACCCTTTTGTCTTTATGTACCTGTTAACGGCTAATGAAGATTCTGTTGGGTGTTTGGTGAGACAAATAAGGTGCTCCACATTTAATTCTAATAATAACATCACAATAGCCCTAAAAGAGGAACGTTTCCAGCCATCGACTCTTTTAGAATGCAAGTGCATGCTTTTCGCTAGCTTATAATGATGCCCCTCTATTTTGCCCACATCAATGAAAAAGCATTCGGCTCCATCAACAAAGTCAAGCCTTTGGCGCTTTAAAGATGCCCATCTCAGAAATTAATTACCTCCCTTGTTAATCTTCACTAATTAAAATGGTAAGTTTATTGGTTCATGATGGCCGTGGAAGGACAACACTCACCAAGTTCCCTCCGACTCCCTGCAAGAGTTTTGAGAAAGTTGGCCTGAGTGACGCCAATCAAAACAAAGAGGCTTTTTTGGATCCATTGGCCGTTTCTACCTCCATAACTTCACTTTTGTTCTCACATATGGTGACATCCTTTGTTTCTTCTGTTTGTTTTGTGAAGAAAGGAAACAGTTGGTCCAAGATTAGCTGCAGAGGTTGCCTACATGTAGACTAATCCATTAGTGTGGATAGGTTATTGGCTTCCTTTCTGCTGCTCAAATGGAAACCCATTAACGGAGGTAATGTGTGCCTCTGGCGAAGCCCACAGGCACGGAGGCAGTGGAGGGTGTATCTCTCATGGAGCAAACACACACTGGTGTTTAGAAGACTAACAGTCTCCTGAACTGATGAGCCAAATATTTCTTTCACTGTCACTTTCTTGCTTGCTTTTGTTTTTATTTATATATATATATATATATATATAAATAAATTTTTTTTGCGTACATTTTTCATGCTTGTCCTTCTTCAACTCTTTTCTTTGTCTTTTACTCGATATATCTCATACTTTCAACCGTTTTCGCTTTTTCTCTCTCACTCGTTTTTTTGCTTTCTCCTGACGCTCTCTGGCTGACACTGGCTTGGGTACAGAGTCACATTGATCTGTGAAAAATCCTTCAGGCAATCATGAAATATTAAATTCAAGTCGTACTCTACCACTTCTCTCCTTTCTCTCTCTCTCTCGTTCTCTCTCTCTTTCTATCTATCGTTTTCCTTCCCGTTTTTCCGTGTCCTTCCTTGCATTTAGTTTATTCGCACACCATTTCATCAGTTGGAACAAGTTACAACCTCGCATATGTCACTCAGGCTGATTTCTGTCTGTGTTTTAAGCTTTAGCATATAAACCTAAAATGTCTTAGTGGAGATAGTTAAGGATCCATTCGTTACTTGATAAAAAAATAAAAATACAGTGGCTGTGATTCTAGTTTGTACATCATGTGATTTCCATTGAATGATTGATTGATTTATTTTTAGATTGACAAGTTGCCATTTGTTTCCGTCACTTGGTATACACATCGTGGTTGTGGATTTCTTCGGTTTTATTTATTTATTTCATTATATGTGATATTTGTTTATTTATTTATTTATAAAATGTAAAAATACTAGTTATTATTATTTTACATTTACCGCTGGCGTTGTACGCTATTGTGCACAATTGAGAGTGCTGATTATTATTTCTTTGTACATTTATGGTTGAAAGAAAGTGCAGATCTGTTGATAGCTTAAAGAGTAAAAACAGCTGTGGATTTTAATGGTTATATACATTGTGGTCTTGGATTTCCTGCGTTTCCTTTTTAATTTTACAGGGTTTTTTTTTTTCCCCACTCCCAGAGATCTCTGGTTGGTTGTGTAAATAATCTGTTTCATATTACTGCAATGACCCTCTGTGTATGTAGAAGCCAGAGGGGTATTGGCACCATCTCGGCTTACCCTCCTGATTCCCTCAAGCTGTTCAGCTACCATTACAGCTCATACTATTGCCATTTATACGTTGTGTTTATTCTGGATTGACACACTTTAGACATGCATCTTGCTTTTCGTAACGTAAATGCAACATTTGGAATATTAAATCCATTCCGTTGCTTAACAAAATATCATATTAACTTATATTATGAGTTATACAAGACACAAAATCTGTCTGCTTTTAATGGAACATTTTTTGCACTCCAAACTAAGAGAGTGTTTTAAAGACCATCGTAGTACAATCTTTGTTGAGCTGCTTCGTGTGTTTGTATAGCATTGCCCTCAAGCTTAATGTGTACCTTGTAGCCATGTAAGCTGTTGACAAGTGCTGTTTTTCTGTACAGGCAACACAATGTGGGAGAGCTGTTTGAATTGCAGGCAGATGTAGGCAGAATGTTGGTTCTCCCGCAAGTGCTGCCTGAAGCATCCCGGTTCTTTGTGCTGAGAGAGAGAAAGAGCGCAAGAAAGGGATATGCTGTTTCTAAAACGTGTGCAGAATAGTTGTGAATCTGCAGCGTGGATATTTACCACACAAATTCGACAGACTTGCGTTGCCAGGGTGTCAAATTAGACACTTGAATTATGCTTAATCCTGAAAAAGAAAAAAAAACAGTGTTTGAGAGGTCTAGAGGAGATGTCAACTCCCACAGCCCAGATGAATCACAGCATGTGTGGCATCTTCTGACATCCTCTGACCCAAGTGTTTGGCACACATTCTGCGCTTTTGCATTGCTTTCAAGATTTTTCCAATGCTTCCTGAGGCTGATTAATTCTGAATTGGCATTCATCATATAATTGATGTTTATTAGCAACGATTATGGCAGCTTTGAGAACTTGCATAGATGATAAATGCCAATGATAAATGCTTGGTCCATTGACTAAAACATGCTGTATTTAGGGACTGGAAGCTTGAGGTGGGTTCTTTTAATTAAAAGTACACCCAGAATAACCTAGAAAACAAATAACAAAGGAAAAACCACCTAGAACATGTTTTATATGGTTGTTAGGAGTATTCTGGGTCATTTTAGTGTTTAGTTAAATGTAGTTCTGAAAATATTTCTATGGTTATTTGGATCCAGAATACCCTAAAACCTGCACAGCAACGTGGTAAAACCTTTAAAAATACACAGGAAAGTTGATAGCAACCAACTTGAGCATCAGTTGTCTTCACAGCATCTAGTTTTATCTGCTTTTTACATTCTTTAGTGATTGAAGCTATCAGTTGAAGAAAACGATCTGAAAAGAATTTGTTGGCGTTTTGGTTTCAGGGTTGATTAAGGGTTTGTGGTAGTATCTTCATCAGTCGGGCTTGCATGCATACATTTTGTTGTGTCTGTAGTTAATTATGTGGTGAGGTAATGATGGAACACCACAAAGCCTAGTGTTTTGGTTGGAGCCGCAGGCCTGGATTTTATTCCAGCTCTGCCCCTCAGCTCCTCAGCTTTACTGGAGGCAAAGGAACTGCAGCTTTGCTGCTATTTCTCTAATTAGAAAATCCCCTTGCCCAAAGCAAGACTTTTTAATTATGTGTAGTGTCAACTAGTTTACAGATTTAATCCATGGTTAATACATACCGAACCACAAACTGGGATAGTGTCGTAACTGGGCTGGAAAAATGACCACGGCTTTTGTACAGCAAGAACTATTTTGGGTTCCTCAAAAAATCTTTAAAAAAAATAAAAATAAATTCTTTGTGTTTAGAGTATTTTAATTATCTAAATAAGCTTTTTTAAATGACCTTAGATATGTTACAGGTTCTTTATGGTGCCATCAATAAAGAATATTATTATTAACAGCATATGCAGCCCTAACTTTTGATCTTCTGTGAGGAACAATGAAGAGGTTGCGGTTAAAGCCACCTGTTTTGAAACTCAAAGCCATGTCTCTCATAGTTTTATAATTGCACAAGGTTAGATGGTCCTGGATCAAAGTAAAAGGCCGCCATCAAAAAGCTGGCTAGTACAGGGTTAAAGTGAAGTAGAGCAGGGTTGCGTAGCCCCGGGCGGCAGTTCTGCAGAGACTGGGCTGTGTTCGTGCAGAGGCAAGGCGAGTCATTCCCCCAAACGCTGGAGACACACAGCACCCTCAGGCACTCTCTAACCTTTAGAGGCCAGTAGTGCTCACAGTCGTTTGGAGGAATAAGGTGGAGTAATAAGTTGTTGGGTTTTTTTTTCCTCTCCATTTTGTCTGGAGAGGGTTTTTTCTGTGGTGGTTTGGTCACTTCGAGTTGAAAGGGCTTCTCGATTCTAGGCTAGCTTTGGAGCAACGCTGCTTGTGCTTGTTTTGAAGATTTTAAGACCTTTACGTCTGGTTTAAGGATACGTTTCATGCCGTTCTGCTCGAATCATGGCTTTCAGAAACCTACAAGTGTAAGCTGCCTCATCTCTTCAGGGTTTGGAGTCAGTTCCTCTGGAGGTGTTTGCTGTCCTACACACAGCGAACAAGCACGAACACAACTCAAGGGTTTACAACACACTTTAACCCTAATGACACTCGAAAAGATAGCTTGTGCACCCTACACATTCCACTCCACAGCTAATGTGGTTTAAAAAAATACATTTCTTTCAGCGCCCAGGGCACGTTAATGCTCACATCTGTAATATATTCATCCATATCTTTACACATTTATGCAGGCTTAACAAGCTCCATCTCTAACGCACCACTAGGATAGTGGCAAAATGCCCTGAGCGTGTTCACCCACACATGCTAACTGAAATGCTGTCTTCCTGTACTGCAGTGTCAAGTTGAGCAAGTACAACTGTCTCTTACTAAAGGCTAGAGTTTAGGTGGTTACGTATTGGATTTTTACTTTAAAAAAAATAAATGATTTCACTGATAATGTCTGCTTAGCTTTTTGTTATTATTTTATTATAGGTCAGTGGTAAATAAGCGTCTATGATTTAAAAGAGAATACTTTAGGAAAATGTAGTTTTTAAAGCAGGTTGCAAGTTCTAAATAATACACATTGTATTCATTATAGTTTCAATTTAATGATTCATAATGTCATGTAGTGTAAAAAGCAAGGTTATAATAGTTTTGGATTTTTCATTAGTTTTAGTTTTTATTTCGTTTTGACTTTTTGTTTTCAAATTCAGTTAGTTTTAATTAGTTTTTAGAGGCAGATTTGCTAGTTTTTATTAGTTTTTATATTTTGAAATTGCTTAGTTTAAGTTTAGTTTTTATTAGTCACAGAGTAAATTTTTTTTTTTTTTTGTAAATTAGGATATTTGTCAGGTGCTTGAATCAAAATCACCAGCATAAGTATTGTATAGTAAAAACTATAATATAACTGTTTTCACTAATATATTTTAATGGTTCTTGTTGTCAGAAAAACAGAATGAATATGAAATAGTGACTGAAATGCATTATTAGGCCTTCTAAACTAGCTCTATTTTACAAAATGTTAATCTGGATTAAAGTCCTGATTTATAATCAAGCCGTTGTCTGATGAAGTCAAATACACATAAAATATAGGCAATGGCTATGCTGTGATTTTGGCTATATTTGCATGTAAAATCGAGTCAGCCGCTCGCTGAACAAAACTGATGCAGAGAGTGGTGTGTGCGCACTTGGGAAACAAGAGCTTGCGCGGCACTACCAGTGACCCGCTGAGGTTTGTCCAAGAAGTCTCTAGATTTGTTACTTTTTTGGGAGATTTTAATCAAAGAACCGGCTTTACTGATGAGATGCGCATAATTTATCGTTCGATATATATCGCCCAGCCCTAGAACTCATAATCAAAGAAATCCCAAATAGCACTCTGCCGCTTTCTTCCACCTTTCGCTGCAGCCATCACGCTGGCCGGCGGCGTCGCAGACAGACTGTGGACACGTGACGTCACAGACTATGTGGTGCCATACGGGTCCAACACCTAGCTTAAAACTGCCAGCGCGAGGTAAATAGATTTTAATTCAACCCAAAAGGCTTATTTACAAAGACGAAAATGAAGGTCGTTTTTGCTATAATATTAGTTCCTTTTCAGGAACTCGAGCTGCGTCGACAAGATGCTATGGGAACGCCCTCAGCGTGACGGTTCTGAATCGTGTGTTGAATCAGCCAATCGTGAATTGGGACGTCATCGGCGGGTGACGTCACTGGCCAGGAAACATAAAAGCACATGGAATGCCAGCCGGAAAACTAGCTTCTTGTCATTTAGCGAAGTGCTCAGTGTTTTACGTGTGTGCTGTACAAAGCAAAACGAAAGTGTCTCTGTCTTTAAATAGAAAAACCAAAAGGAAAGAAAAAAGAATGTCTAAGCAAAAACATAAGAAAATTAGGGGTGAGAGCAGCTCACAAAAGTATAATGTGTGTGCACCTCCATTCAAACGCTACATTCTGCCCGAGGACACACGCACACACTTTCTGTTGCCTGCATGGGAGCGACACACGCAGAGGCAGCTCTCGAGCCAGATAATGAGCTTAATGTCACTGCGTGTACTTCACTCCCGGAGGGCTCTCTTCGATGATGAGGGAGCCTTCATAAGCGATCCTCGCGGCGCTGGAGCGGAGGCGGCGTTCGTGACGAGGACGGGGACAAGTCCCTATCTCACTCCTCCGCATCAGGATCTACACACCAAGGTGTGTAGATCATGGAAAAGACGTTCTCATCCCGCTTGTTAATCCCTGCATCTGATTGCTACGGCAATATTGTGGGGATGAATGAGAACGGTTATAAAGTCGATGCCACAGGTAGAGCGGACACCAGAGGCCAGCCTTGACAGACTGGTTCCCTTAGTCGACTATTTAGCAGGGTGGAAACTACTGCCAAATGTGTCTCAATGGGTCCTGCGTACTGTAGAAGGAGGTTACAGAATTCCTATCGGGCGATCCCCGCCACAATTCGCGGGTGTGCTGCCTACTCTAGTGAATCCAGCGCAGGCTCTGGCGATGGAGCAAGAACTAGAAACTCTTTGAGGAAGGAGGCCATTGATGTGGTCCCTCCTTACGAAAAAGGTGGCGGGTTCTACAGCCGCTACTTCATAGTTCCAAAGAAGGATGGAGGGCTGAGGCAGATTTTGGATCTCAGAATTTTGAACCACTCAGTAATGAAACTGAAGTTCAAAATGCTTACTATAAAGCAGGTCGTGTCACAAATCAGGTCCGATGACTGGTTTGTCACGATAGATCTAAAGGATGCGTATTTCCACTTATCGATCCATCCTTCTCACAGGAAGTTCCTGAGGTTTGCTTTCAGGGGTGAAGCGTACCAATATTGGGTTCTCCCCTTCAGCCTTGCACTCTCATAAGAGACAGACACGTGTTAGTGCGCACCGATAACACGTGTCTGTTGTCGTGTTTACAGAGCAGAGGTGGACCTCTCCGCAATGAAGGAGAATGCGCAATGTCCCCTCTGGTATTCTCTAGTTCATCCAGCTCCACTGGGGCTGGATGCCATGGTACAGAGGTGGCCGATGCTTCCTCTGTATGCTTTTCCCCCGATCGCTCTGCTCCCTGGAGTTCCGTTCTGGCCGAGCCGAGTATGGTTCTCGGACCTAATATCCCTTCTAGATGGCTCTCCGTGGGAAATACCGATCAGGAGGGACCTCCTCTCGCAAGCAGGGGGCACCATAGTGCACCCCCGCCCGGAGTTGTGGTGGCTGAGAGTGTGGCCTCTGAGAGGGCACAACTCTTAGCAGCAGGTCTCTCAACCGAGGTTGTCGAGACCATCCTCCAGTCCAGAGCTCTATCCACGAGGAAGCTGTATGCCTTGAAGTGGAAAACCCTTCACTTCTTGGTGTAGGGAACACCAACAAGATCCAGTTAACTGCCCAGTTGGTACAATGCTGAAATTCTTAAAGAGTAGATTCTCTACTGGGGTCACCTACTCCACCCTGAAGGTTTACGTGGCGGTTAGTGTTAGAGGCCCTCTGTGGGCCACCGTTAGAGCCCATAGAGGAGATCTCAGATCGTTCGCTAACAATAAAGAACACACACTTGCTAGCATTGTGTTCTCTGAGGAGAGCAGGTGATAATTACTTGTTAGTATAATAGTAGGTACATGTAAAAATGACACTTTAAAATAGTTACCCTGCATTATTTACTAAACTTGCGAGTTCATGCCCTTCCCTAAACCTATAGCTCTCACCATTCCTGCTGACCGTATGAATTTCTTTCTTTTACAGCTGGTTTGCAGGGTAACCAAAGACAGCTGCATCCCAGCAAAAAAAAGAACAAAAAGTAACGGAAAAGAAAGAATAAAAAAAAATATTGATTAATCTCCTATAGGTCACATAATAGAACCATCTGGTAAAGAACCTAATGCATATTCCCACACCTCAGGTATTTTTGAACGTCCTTTGTGACTGCCTTGCACAGAATAAACATGATCTAAACCTTCTCGCAATCTCCCTCAGGGACCAGCTGCACCCTCCACCCTCTCCCCCCCATACCACCCTGCAGGACCCGTTGAGAAAAAACAGAGATGTAGGGAAAAACAACATTCACAGGAACCTCATATTTTTTTTCCTCACACTCTTCCATCATTCACCTAAACCTCTCATCCATTACATGTGTGGAATTGCATCCAAATCTCTTGCCTAGGCTGTTTCAGAGCTCGTCCCTGAATCATTATTACCTGATTAAATGTGATTAAGCAAAGATCATTAGCAGCTGCATGTGCTGTCACTAACGATTAGAGTGATGAGGGAGTCATATCCAATACGTTTGCCCGCTACACCCCAGAGACCCTCTCTCTCTCTCACCCTGGGAGACATTGTTCGCCAATCGACTTGGATGCTGTGAGCTTGTTACAAGACAGTACGTTTCTTTCTTCTTGTTTCTAATTGGGAAAATCTTCTATGATCTGCCCTGAACTAATGTATTTGCACTTCAGATGAGTGTGATGCGGTCTTGGTGTTTGATGATAAAGAGAGTAAATTGGTTCTGAAGTGAACGCTGAAGTTCTCTGAGCTTCAGTCATTAATGATTTAAAAAAACAGTACCTCCAAATATTAAAATGTCGTCATTATTTACCCACCCACATAATAGTTCACCTAAAAATGAAAACTGCCATTAACTCATTATCCACGGTGCTGAACAAATTTTAAAGAAATTGTAAACAAACAGCTGAGCCACTGACTTTCATAGTATTTTTCTTTTATTTATATCTTCCATACCATGGAAGTTAATAGCTACCATGGTAGCCCACATTCTTCAAAGATCTACTGTGTTCAACAGCTGAAAGAAAATCATTGAGGTTTGAAAGAACCTGGTGAGTAAATTATTACTAAATCCATATTTACCACTAAAAGAGGGATTCTAAAGAATTGTTATTGCTCTTTTATATTTAATGACAATTCAACAGTGTTTAAGGTTTAGAAAGGAGAGAAAACAACATAAAAATCGCTGAAATCTTGTAACCATATATTAAGAATTAAAAATATTCCAAGGATAAGCTTGTCCTCATTGATGCCATAGCAGTTATTTCATAAGCGAATATAGAAATCAGAAAATGAGCAGTATACAACAAAGTTACATGACTGGTCTCTGTTATAAATGTATTTTTGCATACTTCTTTTTTTCCCCTAGTTCGAATAATGAGAAGCCCAGATTCAACTTGATGTTTTGATAACCCATAATGGAGTAAAACAAAAGATCTGATTTCATTCACCAGAGGCCTTTAGATTTTATAACTGTATCAACTTGTCGAAAACACTAAGAAAACACACACACACACACACACACAGCTCTTGGCTAGACAACTTATTACAGTTTTTCTCGATTGCTAAAACACATTTATTGAAACTATGCCTCATATTCTCACAACAGTAAACACAAATCCGTAACCTCACTCAATTTTCCAAACATCCTATTTTCAGGTCAAAATGAAGCTCTACAATCAAAACCATAAACTTTTGCTGAAAAACCAAACTTTGCCCTCAGACATCAAACAAAAGCCCTCAAAAACACATACACTACAACATAGTTGTAACGAAGCGGACAGACTCCAGAAATAAAAGTCAATATATATTTATTAAACAGGATGTATTACAAAAACAAAGGTAAGCAAACTAAGGTTCATCCAATACTGGGAATTAATAATAGAACTTAAAGTCTCTTTTCTCTTTCATTGCAGGAGCGGATGATGACTGCCACACACCACTTGCAGGCTTCGGTGATGGAGGAGAGGACACAGCGAAACCTGGATGCCACTGGGAGGAACACAGAGCCTTCTGTCTAGAAACAGGTAAGGAGCCAGGTGAGTAGCGAAACACAGAGACAGGTTAAAGTCCACTTTCGAGTAACGAGCTGGGACAGTGACTGAGCAGTGGTACGTGGTTATAAAGCGTGCTTGATGGTGCTGGGGATCAGTGTCAGGTGGGGAATCCAGGTGTGTCCAATCAGTAATCTGGTGATTAAGATAGCTGAGTGACAAGGAAGGTGGAGTCTGATGTAGAGTCTGGCGTGGATGTGACTGGCTCTTGCAGCGCAGCTGGCTCATAAGGGCGCTCTGGAAAGCGCACGGGAGGCGCAGCAGACACTGGAGGGCGCACTGAAAGTGCAGCAGACGCTGGAGGGCGCACTGGAAGCACAGCAGACACTGGGAGAATTACTGGCGGTGCAAGCTCAATGACAGGAGTCAGCTCTCCCTGCCACAAATCCAGTACGTGGCAGGTTTCTTGCTGTGGCACTGGCACTGGTAGTGTGGCATTCTCTGGCTGTGGCACTGGCACTAGCAGCGTGGCCTTCTCTGGCTGTGGCACTGGCAACGTGGCTGACTCTGGCTGTGGCACTGGAAGCGTGTTGACCGGCTGGTGTTTTCTGGGCTTGGGCTCAAGGGAATGCTCTTTCATGCGCTCGGGAGGCGCGGGCTCGGAGAAGGGCTCGGGAAGCGCGGGACCAGAGTGACTCTCAGACGGTGAAGAAATCAGGCAATGTCGTCTGATGGCCAACCGAGATCCTGGCAATTTCGGAACGGGTCCCCTGAAACGTTCCCCTGGCGTGGGGTAAGGCGGAAGCCATTGAGCGAGGCGGTGTAGCACAAACTCAGCCCACATCATGTTTTCTTTCTTTGGTCCCTCAATCTGTCTTTTCTGTTTTTAGGTCCGAGCTTCTGTAACGAAGCGGACAGACTCCAGAAGTAAAAGTCAATATATATTTATTAAACAGGATGTATAACGAAGACAAAGGTAAGCAACCAATACTGGGAATTAATAATAGAACTTAAAGTCTCTTTTCTCTTTCATTGCAGGAGCGGATGATGACTGCCACACTCCACTTGCAGGCTTCGGCGATGGAGGAGAGGAAACAGCGAAACCTGGATGCCACTGGGAGGAACACAGAGCCTTCTGTCTAGAAACAGGTAAGGAGCCAGGTGAGTAGCG
>JAUCMU010000053.1:9620784-9656100 GCA_032275025.1 Enteromius treurensis
CAGTCGTCTTTTGCAAACACTTGATTTATATAAGAAGTAGGAAACGATGGTGTTTGAGACTCACAGTATGTTATGTCTATGTACTGAACTGTTATTATTCAACCATGCCAAAGTAAATTCAGTTTTCCATTCTATGGCACCTTTAATCAAAAGAGATGTGCCATACTTCTCCAATCATTTAGTCTGGTGAAACTCTGCCCCTTTCTTACAACAGACTGCAAGTTTACATTCAAATCTGCCTCTATCCAATCAACAACTAACTGATAGATCCTTATAAAACTTTTTTTTTTCTCCTTACGTTTTACTGGAATGTACATCACAATACTAAAAACTCACATTTCATAGTGAGGTATTTGACTACCCCTGACTATATTGACTGTCATATATATCAAGTTTTTCCGACACATTCACATGCATGCTGGCAGTGGTTTAAAATAGGGAAAGAACTCCAACAATTTATTAAAAGTTTATCAACACCGATTACAAAAAGAATGTGACAATTCAAATAAACACATGCCTGACATACCACTAGGATTCATATCAATAATAATCCATTACAAAAAAATGTTTTATTTAAATAATATACATTTGGACCATACTGCAATATACATCTTGACACAACATCCATTAGAGCAGTATTTAAATTAAGTTTTATGTAACGTCCGATGCATCTTCTCCGATAATCGTCTTTTTTAAGGTTCTCATCCTTGAAATCAAAAACCAAACAGCAGTTGCGCAGCAGCAAGATGATAAGTTGCATTCAGGGGGGCCAGCGAAGCGTCCGTGAGCCTTTTATGTACAACAAATCGAGAAAATCTGAAAAAAGAAACGCTGGCCAGTTAAGACAACGCTTAGCATAACAACATATCTGTGGCATTTCAGTGACCCTTCCTTTTTGAAATTGCGAGACAAAGAACTCTTATTAAATGTGCCTTTTTACAACACATTATGCAATTCAGTCTGTTTACCAGCCACCAAGTTAACCTTTCGAGTTTATTCTCCCTCAGTCTCTCCGAGTGGCTCTGATTGCGCTGTTTTTCTAAGGGAGAGTGAGTAAAAGGGATTGTGGGAAAGTGACCTTAACTCCTGGAGAGAAGTCTGACCCGTAGCCCCTCCGTCTCCAGGCCTTAAGGGGCACAGTAATTCCCCTCTTCTCAAACGGTCCGAGTATCGCCCCCTGAAAATGCAGCGCTCGTTAACTATCGGACGAATCTAATTTTTTCAAAAGGTGCCTTTATTAAACAAGATGTTGTTTTGGACACTGTATCTACAAAAGATCTTTACTTTTTAACCATTTACTCAAAGCAATTAAGTAGAATGAACTAGCAACTAGTTCAGGGCTAGTTTTGAAGAAAAAAGGCGAGAATTTAGCGATGCCATCAGAAAAGCTCTCCCAAGTGAGTCCAGGTTTCCCTTTGGACATGCTCAAACAAAAAGCCTCTCAGAGCGCTGAATGCATTACCAGACTGTCCGCTTTAGCCAGCACGTAGCCTCAAGTCAAAGCGTCTATGCGGCCGAATCCAGACCGCACTTACAACCAAATGACTTCTGAGAACTGCTCTCGTATCCTTCATGTAGTGAGACAACAGCAATAAACCTGTAGGTCATAAAAGAACTGATTTACATAGATGAGACTGGAAAATGAGAACATTAGATATCTAGATTAAAAATGGATCAGAGGACAGACTTTGTATTTCGTGGTTAATTTTGCCCGGGAGCTTGGAGATCAGACTGCTGCATCATTTGAAAGTGTTCTAGCCGAAAGCTGCGCTCGCCATGAACGCAACTTCCTTGTAGAGTTCCTCTTTTCTCTCTTTTTTGCACATACAACAGCAAACTTATATGGATCTGCACTGTGGAAATATAGATCTATGAATGCATTTTTCATGACACGAGCCAAAGAAACGGCTAAAAAGTTCAACTGGAGGTCAGCAGATGAAGAGCCATCCTGTGACTCACTTGGGTCTGTAAAGCATTTTTTGGAGCAGATTCGGGGTCGTTGATAAAACACATTTACTAAGATTTCAGTCCTTGAAGTCCGAAGAGTTCAAGCAAGCTCTTCTTGCCAATTAAGTCTTCTATTTGTCCGCTGGCTTTTTTTTTTTTTTTTTCTTTTTTTTTCTTTTTTTTTTTTTTCTCTTTCGAAAGCAGACTGAGGTGTTCGTGGTTGGCACAAGAGCCGGCTAGTCCAGAGGCTCCTGTTTTATCCTGATGGGCGTGTGACTGGTCTGACACCGTCTGTCTTCCCGACTCAGGATGTATTCGCTGAACTGGGAGGAGTCCACACCCCCGCCGCATGATGCCACCATGCTGAAGCCTTTCTGGAACAGTCTCTCCAGGACCTAAGGAACCAGGAACATTATTAGTATATATTGTTATGAGAAACGTAGTACTTCATATAGCTGTGTTTATAGACCAACAGTCTCTCCCAGACCTAGGAATATTTAAAAAGAGAACTTCAGTACCAGTACTACATCTAAATGTGACAAGACACCACAATACTGAACCCTACAGGACCCAGCAGCCATGCTCAACGAGTTTTGAAAACGTATGCTCTTCTATAAACAGTTCATAGATGCAAAGCAGAGTCTCTTCAGGATCTTAAAGGCTTACTCAGTGACAATTTTGTCATTAATCTCTTTAACCATTAATCATTAACCTCCATATCGTTCCAAACCCATTAAAGCTTTGTTTGTCTTCAGAACACAATTTAAGATATTTTGCATGAAAACCAGGAGGCTTGTGACTGTCCCATTGACTGACAAGTAATTGACATGGGGGTAAGAGATAAACCCTAAACCAGAGGTATTTTGAAATGATGTTTCCCATCAGACAAATGAAATAAACTCATCATGTATCAAAATGGCTCCAAAACTGAAACCATTTGTAATCTGTCTCTACAGGACCTACATGGAACCAGTGTTTTTTTTTTTTAGTACTTTGAGATTATGCTTTCTGTAAAATAAACTTCTGTGTTTCTCGTATCAGCGATTCACATAATTGCATCGAGATGAAACCTTTTGCAACAGACTCTCCAGGGCCTGAGAGAAACCAAGGGCATGTTTCTTGGTGTTTTCAGCTCCACTGAATATGGGAAATTTGGTATGATTTTCGTCACTCTATGCGAGCTTCTTAGTCGCATCAAGACAAATTCCATTTCCAAACTTTCTGGAACTGTTGCTCCAGGACCCAGGAGAAACTAGGGGCATTTTTATTATTCAGAAAAGGTAAATCTGAGAAACTTGTGGTTTGTGGAGTAAATAATTTATTCTACTCTTTGCATCAAGATGGACCAGGACCTAAGAGAAACCATTGAAACTTTGTAGTGTTTTGAGATTAAATCAAATAATCTCCTATTCATGCAGCGATATCAGCACCAGACTGTGTCTCCACAGGACCTGGAAGAAACCAGGGACAATTATCCATATTCTGAGAGGAAGCTTTTCAAAGCAAACTCTATTTATGCCTCTCTGTCGGTGCTTCATATAGTTGCATCAAGACGAATGCCATGTTGAAACTTATCTTGCGAAGTTCTTTGTTCAATTCGAGAAACTCGGTATGAGTTTGTGGAGTAAACAATTTATGCTTCACATAATTGCATCAAGATGGCAACCATTTTTCCAGGACCTAAAAGAAACCAGTGGAGGTTTTGTTTCCATCCAATAAACTCCCGTTCATTCCACTCCAGTATTTTGAGTTCAAGTTCTCCACTGAATACGAGAAGCTTGGTATGAGGTTTTTTTTTTTTTTTTTTGAAGTAAACTCCTATTTATGCCACTCTATCAGCACTTCACATAGTTGCATCAAGACACATTTAAAATGTGCAATCTCAGTAACAGTGCTATCAACAACTTCACGCTTGCATTACCCTCAGACGTTTCTCACTCCAGACCATCCACCCGGGATGAGAAGGAGCGAGCAGACATCCCCTGGGCTGTTTACAGGGGTTTGATGCGGAGTCAAATGAGAATAGGCTCCCCCACTGACAGCCCACACTGAAGCCGCCCGGCTCTTTCATTACAAACCCAATACACACAATCTCGGCTACTGTCAAAGATCCCTCACCGAGAGCCGTCTCGGGGGCGGCCGCTGTCGCTGTCATTCCCACCGCCGCAAAAAGCCAACGAAATGTTTTATCTGTTGGAGTGCTTGTAGATTTTTTTGAAATTCAATACATGCAGCCTTGAGTATTCACTTACTCCTGCACTTCTTTCAAGTGTGCTTCACATGAAAATGAAAGTTCTGGCTCGGGGCTACAGAGCCAGATAAAAGTCCCTCCGCAAAAAAAAAAAGACGGAGGAATCAGTTGAACTGCACAGGGCCTGAGAAAAAATGTCCACCCTTATCCTCACTTTGGAAGTTGAGGCTGCGGAGAAACTTCTAGAGGAAATGAACGCTTCTTACGACTTACGCACAGATGAGGTATGAAAGACATCAGCAGATGATTCAATGGCCTACCGTACAAAGAAACATTGCATTTTTTCAAGAACATATATCGACATTAAGGCTCGTGTACGGTTTCGGTTGCATCAGTGTTACAGAAGCGAGTTTTAATACACAAATCGTTTGACTTTGAAGATTTTTTTTACTTTTTCCAAAATTTGTCTTAAAGGGATAGTCCACCGAAAAATCAAACGTGCGCTTTAGTGTAGTTGTACTCAAAAAAGCTAATTCGATCAGTTCATTGGCTTCCATTGCATGATCAAAAACGGTATCATCTTTTATATCCTACGGAACGAAATCTGCCTGAAATATACCTTAAATTTGCATTAAATCCATTCGTTTAATAAAATACATCATACCTACAGCTCTAACTAAAGACAGATTAAACATGTATAAAGTGTCACAACCCTCTCAAGTATTCAGGCATCGATATCTGAAGGCTTATGATTTTGACATTACACTCGCTGCGCTGACGGTTGCATCACTTACTAACTTTCTTACAGTAAACGGCTACAATTTCTTGCCAACAAACTGACTCTCTCGCTCTGTCTTTTTCCATACCGCTCACCCTCTGTCATTCCTCTCTGATCTATCTTCTCATATTTCATAGGTGGGTTTTTGTGAACACCCGAGATGTGTGACTCAAAAAGAAAATCCAACCGCATGGTTCAGTCAGTTATGTGCGCAAAAAAACAGCGTTATCAGACACACTAATTAGTTATACAGTAAGTCAATTAAGCGTGTGTAAAAAAGTAGCGTAAACCAGTTTAGGTTGTTCAAAGAAACCAAAGTACAGTATTAAAAATGTAGCATGTGTGTTTAAAACGCTTCAGGCACAGAAATGTTGGAGCACTTTTTCAAACGGAGAGATTTGTCTTAAGGACGAGTTAAAAATAAATTATGCATATCATTTCCCTCTCTTCTCCTCTCGGTTTCATGACTACATATTCCCCGCATTAGCATGGCCTCCAGGAGTGAAGGTACCGGACATTATAAAATGTATGTATGTGGATGTGTCTGTGTGTACGCCGGGTTGTGTGTCTGTTTTAGCGCCTTTCAAACAGCCAAGTCGTGGAGCGTGTGAGAAGGTGACACGGGGCAAAACTGCACCTCTGCAGCTGTGGAGCCACACCTTCATCTACACCTGCCTACTTCCTCTCGCACCCTCGCACGTCTCTTCTGGTTGATGCGGAGACGCCTCCGAGACACATCAGCACACTCAATATCCCAGCCATCAACTATAGTCCAAGTCAAAACTTTAAAAATGTTTAATTATTAATTTCATCATTTTGACCGTTTTGTGATGTTTTTACTCTCATCTACGAAGTGTTTGACAGAAACCATCCTAAATTTTCAGAATATGCATCCTTTGATTCATAGAATGAACGTATGAACAGAATGTACGAATTTGCTCAAAAATGAACGGTTTCAGCTCTCTGCCTCGTAAACAACTCCTAATTATTGTCATTAACGTATGAGGAAAAGATTAGTGCTTTACAAATGAGGCCCCAGGTTCAAATTCTAGTGCATTGTAATGAAAAAAAATGATTTTAAGTTGCATTTATTGTGACATTAATAAATCACGTTTTTAATCTAACTAAACACTGCCCTTTAAAGGTTTGGGTCAGTAAGAGTTTTGTTTATCTGAAAGAACTAATGTATTTATTCAGCTAGGGTACATTAACTTCACCATGAGTGATAGTAAAGACTTTTCTTATGTTGCAACACATTTATATTTCACAAAAATGTGAAGCAGCGCAAGTGTTTTCAACATTGATCATGTTTTTTGAGCATATTAAAAGGATTTCTGAAGGATCGTGTGACTATATTTTATATATAGTCATCTAGAAAGCCATTGTTTTCATTTGTAATAATATTTTCCTGCTGCGCTGTAGTGTATTTTTGATTAAATAAACGCAGCTATGGTGAGCATAAAAGACTTCTTTCAAAAATCATACTGACCCCCAGTTATTGAAACGGTAGTGTATTAGTCAGTGATGACCATCAATCTCCATTAAAGCAGTGCTCAATGATAATGCTGTACCTGCACAGAGTTGAGCCTGCAGTAGCCATTCAGTGGAAAGCGAATAACGTGGGTTGGATCCTGGTTCCAGCCGGCGTTGACTGAATTGCACATGACGTCTCCTGTCTCTGGGAAAATCTCCTCTATGAGGGCCTTGTCCCCACTGATGGCAATCCTCTCGCCCAGGTCAGGGGTCACCCGCACCACCAGGCATTCGCAGGGCTGAGCCGCCCGCCGCTGCTCCCGGTCCTGTTTCCAGCGCTCCAGCTCTTTCACCATAGGCGTCAGCTGGTAAAACCGAGCCTCCTCGTACAGCAGCTGGAACTCCTGCGGGAACAACACATGGAAGTGAACGTACGCACAAAAAGAAAGAAGCAAACAAACAACCCATCCAGCAAATGATTGAATGAACAGACGAAACATTTTTTTTAATGAATGAACAAAGAAACGCACAAACAAACAGGGAAAATTAACCAGCAATTAGGTGAACGAATGAAAAAGCAGACCAAAAATGCACAAACAAACAAACGAATGACTGAAAAACAACCCACTGAGCAAATATCCCAAGGACATAAACAAACCAGTGAGTGAATGGATAGGCAAACAAACAAACCACCGAGTGATCAAAGGAATGAGCAAACAAACAGTTACTGAATGAATGAATAAGCAAACAAATCAGCAAGCGATTGAACGAATGAGCAAACTCCACCAAGTGAGGGAGTGAATGCGCAAACCAACCAACCATCAAGTGAGCAAAAACAAGCCTTACAAATAAAGACACACAAGATATTTTCCATCTCTGCTGAGATATTTATAGTGATCGCTACTTCACCACATTATTTCAAATTGAAGATCTCCAGTAGGAAAGACAAGACTATTAATATCAGAAGAAATTATTGAATATTGTATTTTTCAAAGCATGTGTTCTTTAGAATTAAGCATGAACCCAGACCAACACATGGAGCATTTGTGCCCATCTGACCCGTCTTTAGCCAGGACAGGGTGGGGGTGGGGGTTTGAGCCCCCCGGCTCTTCCCTCACTCACTCACAGACTCTGGTCGGACAGCACAGATTGCTGCCTCTGCCTGAGGCGTCCTTCACCCTCCAGCACATTTACCCCACTTACACTCGCCTTTCATTCACCACTTAACCAGATGGCAGCATGGCTCAGTCCTGCTATTACAAACGCTGCAAAAATGAAAATATTTCCTTTTTTCCATTTAAACATGGTGGTATAGGCATAAACTGAGAAATATAAATGATAAACCAAAGTTAATGCTGTTACTACTTGTGTGATACTGCATGAACAGATTTGATTTAACAATTCAAACTTATTTTCATTTTTACCAATAATACAAGCTTGATTTGATTTTTTTTTTTTTAAAGCCCCATCTAAATATGAAACCTCTGACCTATTCAAAACCTAATACTGAAAGCTTCTTATATGATATTAATAGTTTCATATAAACAAAGCTAACATTTCCAAGTGACAAAAAAAATCTGGAAATGTTTCACATTACATACACTGTAAAAAATGGCTGGGTAAAACACTGTGAAAATGCTACGGGAAAAAAATAGTTAGATGGTTAACGGTAAATTCCTGTAAAATTTGCAGGGAAAAAACGTAAACTGACATTCCCTGTATTGCATTTCAAATTTTGATGTTTTGTCTTTAAAATAACTTCTTATCAGTTCTGTTTATTAGGGTTGTGTGTAACCTGTGATGTTGTTAAATCAATGTTTATTGCATATTTCAGTTTAATGAGTCTCATCATCATTTAGTGTTTGTGTGAATGACACTGAGCTCCGTCTATATATGTTCACATTTAAAAACTGCTTGTGATATGCTTTGGTTCATCATGTGACTTTCACCTCATCACCTGCATTTGGTGCTTTCCAGTGTATTTCAAAGCTACAAAACAGATTTCAGTACTTTAATAGCTTGGTATATTAACATTGTATCAGTTAATGAAATTACAGTATTTAACTGTAAAAACCGTAAAAACGTAGTTACCGTATTTTCTACGGTCACATTCTGGCCAGTTTTTGTACTGTAAATTGTACAGATTTTTTTTTTACAGTGTAAAATAATATACCTGGGGTCTTTACAGTGAGGTACATTTTTTCACGCAGCGTGTTTGATAGATGTTGTCAAGTTGAAATTGTGCCAGTTCTCATTAGATTAGGAAAAGTCATGAAGCGTTAACCTGATACCTCAATGTTAATGTTTTCCGAGATATTAAAAGGGCCTTGGGGTCTCTCAGACCCCAAACACGAGGCCCGAAAGCCATTTCAGCTCGAGACTCTGATAGCATTCTTGGGTTCAGCGCCTGGTGGCCTATTTCCTCGGTGTCCGTGAGAGATAGCTGTGATCTCGACCCTCCTGGCTCTTCATTCCCACCCTGTAAGACTACTCATTCCACTGCAGGCTACGCCACGGAGAACAATAGCGCCGACCATCTCAGACACAACGCTCTTTTACAATTACCACAAGAAAAGGAGTTGTTTTCTTACCCACACCCCTCCCTCAGCCTCTCTTCTTTCTCTCCCTCTTTATTCCCTATGTTCCTTTCTTTAGCCCATACTGGTGCTGACAACATGGATACAGAGACTTAAGGCCTTCGGGCTCTTGCTAATTCAAAGAAAAACAAGCTGCGCTTCTTTCCCAGGTCTGCAGCGAAGGCTGGGTATGTTTTAACAGGGCTCCTTCTGTGACTCACTTTTGGGAAAGAGAATGTAAAAAGCAAAAGCCCACAGAAGAGCCTATTTCGTCTTTAGGCCGTATCCATATGTTTTCGAGCGCAAACTCTTCTAGAAGAACAAAATGTTGTCGGTTAAGCCAATAAGTTGAGTCTAATGAATCCGCAGACATCTGGGAGGAGACCAAACGTATCCCATCACCTCTCGCGGGAGGTGCTGCTCCGTCGCAAAAACTATTCAGCGCTTCTTAAGGATCTTGCTAAAAAAAGAAAAGTCTACGACCAGCTCATACAGTCGTTTTCCCGCTCTCGGGTCAAGGCACGGTGAGTTTTTTGAGAGGTGAAAAGTGTGAAAAGTTAAGCATAATAGGATGTAATGATGCAGTTACATATTTTATGGTCTGTTATCAAACGGTCTCGCACAGTGCAGGAAAGCTAGCCATGAGCCTGAGGCGAAAATGACTAGTCTCATCCTAATTAATCCCATTGACACAAATACCTTTACCCATCTGATTTTTGACTGAGGCGGGCATAATACTTCAACAACTTATACTTCTGTGCTTGCATTTCACACTATTCTGAGTACAACTTTAAACTTCAGGGCTTTTTCTTATTCTGTTTTTTTATTTTTTTTATGACGTATTATTTTATTTTATTTTGGTATAAATGTTTGTCAATTTAAACCGTACACTTTAAGGTTTATTTAAGTTTATTTCATAAAGGTGCTTAGCATTTTTAAGCCAAGTTGGAACATTTTGTATATTTGCTATACATATTTGAGAGTTTAAACCTTATAAACCTTTAAAGAATTTTTTGGTTTTGTTTTGTTCTGTTATAAATATGCT
Source organism: Enteromius treurensis (assembly GCA_032275025.1). Lineage (NCBI taxonomy): Eukaryota > Metazoa > Chordata > Actinopteri > Cypriniformes > Cyprinidae > Enteromius > Enteromius treurensis. The sequence continues at coordinate 9,630,795 of JAUCMU010000053.1, forward strand.
TGGGAATCGCAGGCCAAGTTGGAACGTTTTCAACTAATATCCAACAAAATGAAATTAGAAATTATTTTATTGTTATTATTCTATTGTAGTTTGCCATAAATTGATATTTCATTTTTTATAGGTACTTTACCAATATGGAAAATTTTTCATCAGTATATGATTGTTACCTTGAAGTCGTCAGGAAGAAGCAGTTTGCTGGTCCTCAGGTAGCTCAGGATATAACGGAATATCTCTCCATCTCTGTCGATAAAATAATGCTGCTTCAGACTGTCCAAAACAATCGGTTCTGTGCCGTTGAACAAGCGACTGATTCTAAAAAGGAAGAAATGCAAATAAAGAAGGATTTGTTTGAAAGTTTCATGCAAGCACTACACTACATTGAGTGTGGTTTTGCTCTTATCATGTAATAATGTAAAAGATACTCCCTAAAAAACTGCTTTCACTTCACATTTTACATTTGAAATAAGTTTAACGGCAAATGTACAAGTTGATTATTTAACCTGATTTAATTGCTGGAATGGGGTCAAGCGTTCGGAATGATGTCGTACGCTATTTCTGTTCTTCGGATGAATAGACTTTATCTTTGCAAAATGTTCTTATTTCATTCTCTCATCCTATTTCATTCTTCCGTTCTTTCTTTCTCTCCCTCATTCTGGAAACTGATGCAAAACACTTAATAAGAAAACCAATTCCCCCTTTTGTGCCTCGGGTGGTCCTTTTCTCATATGGTCTTGCCGTTCCCCCAGTTAGAATTTTACCATATAGCTTAAGGCAATCTTAGTTTTTCATCTCAGCCTCTCTTTTTTTTTTTCCTCCAAAAAGCAATTAAAATGCTGCCTGCTTTTCACCCTCCCCCCATTTTCCTCTCCTCCCTCCTTCCCATTGCTCTCTCGCTCCATATCCATTAATAAATCAGAGCGAGCCACGCTCTCTGTTAACCTGAACAGATGTGGCAAAGCTCTCACACTCTTTTCCCCCCGTCTTGCACACACACGCAAACGTCTCTAACAGGTGGTGTCCCTTTACTTCATCCGCAAACCTTCGTAGATTACGATTGGGATGGATGCAGCAGGTACAGTAGGAATTGCTTGACTCTACAAGTGCTCATTTAAAAGTAGAGCATTTTAACGTATCGCTCTGTTTATACATAAACGCATTGCTAAATTGAGGAAACGTAGGTTGCTGCAAAGCCATATAAATACATTGGAGCACATAACTGCAACATAGTTTTACATCAACATCAGTAAACCCCTCCCCCCCAAAGAAATCACAACAGGTCTTACCTGGAGTCTGGGTATTTGGTGAGGGTGGCCAGGCTGCTGGTGTACATGTGCCCGCCTACGTCAATGTGGACTGGAGCGTTGGCTTTAGTCAGCTGAGCCGGCAGAGGGATTCCCTGAGTGGCCAGAGGAGACACTGGGGACCGGGTCAAAGACAGCCGAGACATGCTCCTTCCCTCCTGTACAAACAGCACAGTATCAAATAAACAGCTCCTGGTTCCCTTCTCCCCTTCAGTCTCTGAGATCTAAGGTGGGATTCTGGCCTGAAAGCACGCGGGAGATCACTTTTACATCTTCTCTTATATTGCGTTTTTACCTTAAGAATTAGCACCACAAGTCTAATTAAGAAAATTTGCCTGCCGTTTTTTTTTCCCCTCCTTTTTTCATAGAACCGGAGGGGAGAAATGGAGTGATGCTTATTAGCGAGCACGAAAGTGAGAGAGGGAGAGAAGGAGAGCGGGAGAGGGATGGATCCTAGTACTGTAGGTGTCTACCTCCAGGGAAAGAGAGAGAGGGGGGGGGGGGGAGTGTAAACTCCTAATTAAAGATATTGGGCGAATGTGTGAGACGCAAAACACCTCTTCACCAACAGCTTTTGAGTTCTTTAAAAGTTTCTGGGAGCAAATGAATCAACATTTTGAACTGAAGCTAAAAATGAGGGTAAATAAGACACCAACTCCCTCAAGGTCAAATATGAAGATCTAAATGATGCTGCGTCATAATAATGTTTCAGATAGCGCAAAAAGGTTCTAAATGATGCGATATTAAAATATTTTAGCTCATAGTGCTCTCCTGAGTAATTACAGCTCTACATTAAAACCATAGGGAACATGATGCTTGACTGTTACTGTGGCATGAATCGACCTTTGTTTGGAGTAACGAACAAGTCTGCCTAAACAGATGGCCCATTTCCAGAGGCACAATGCCTGGAGCAATGTGCGCCTGTGGTGTCCTATATATAGGATGATGTATTTTGTGTTCAGCATTAAATTTGAAATGAAATCTGAGAAATGAAATTGGCCAGCTAAAGTTTTAAAATGTTACATTTTATAAAAAACTAAACAAACAACTGAAATATTATAATCAGTACACACACACACACACCCAAGTTTTACATTATTAAAACATCATTCAGTTCATATACAGTGACATGGCTTAAATATAAATAGATCTAGCCTTTATACATGTATCCTAGACTTGTGAGTGTTTGCGTTTGATGAAATTAAAACACCAAATGCCACTAAATAATGCCAATATATCATACATTTCCTGTAAAATCCGAAAAGCAAACATTCAGCTACACCAGTATAGTCCCACAACGAACAAGTGACTCTTATGAACCGGTTCTTTTACTGAATCACTCAAAAAGAATCATTAGAATCAGCCTGACAGATTCTTCTGTGAATGAACACCGAATCTGTCAAAGCGGTGCGAATCAACATCTCAATCAGTTAGTTAGTTAAGTGCAAGTTATCACTAGTTCTTGTGATGTCCATCTCGAAATCTGTACCTAACATTTGTAAATGTCATATATTTGACATATATATAGATAAAAATAGAAGATTTACATTAAGTATCATGTTTAGCTGCAATTATTTTACTCTAATAGCATGGCATGGAATATGTCCTTTCTCGAGCAAATAAATGGAAACATGAGCCTTATATAAAAATGAAAAATTTCAGACGGCACTAAGAATATTTCGCATCTGATACACACACGTTAAGAGTGTGAGTGAAAAATGAGATTTTCATCAAAGTCAGAAATAATAGTTTGCTATGCCAAAAACTGCGCCAGGTCCCCGGAGTGCGTAAAATAGCCCTACAACTCTCTGTACCGCACTTCCTGTACGCAATGGGCATACAGTAGTGCTCTGACCTCTCATTGTATACTCAAATCAGCCCTCCCTGATCTAAAACTGCAAAAGCACGACACACTGAGAACGAACGCAAAGATGCGCTAGAGAAACCTTCGAGAATTTGACAGAATCCACCGTACCGTTTCAAACATTTTAGGATGTCCGACGCAATCTGAGGAGGATTCTAGCAGACCGTCTCTGATGAAGGTTGCTCGTCCTTCAGAAAGAACTTTTTCGCAATATTTTCTCGGCACTCCAAGAGCTCCTCGTACAGAATCCGTTCCGAATCCAGCGCGATCTAACGCCGGTGCGCTATATAGGTCGCTGTGGCTTTAAAAACTCGCTTAAAACACAGACCATAGCCTGCTACAGACACTTTCCACAAAAGCTACACAGGGGAGTCAGTCAAGGCTGCGTCCTTACCTTGGAAGACATAGCTGTAAATGTATCTTCAGCGCTCTTTAAAACATGAGATCGATCGTGGCGTGTCTTAGCCTCGCTTTTTTTCTTTCTTGCTCCTTTTTTTTGTTGAAGCGTGAGAGTGCGTTGAAGGCACAGCGTTCCAGCCCGAATAACAGAGGACAGCTGAACAAGAATTCTTGCTCAAGGCTCTCCAAACGCCCCGGGGCAGGATTAGGCTACAATTAGCTCAACCCTGCCTGAGCTGGGGCGAGTTACAAGAACAACATTTGATCTTGCTATTCACATTTGGAAGTATGCGTACATATGTGTTTTAATCGCGTTTATCGTCATTTATGCGTCTGAACAAAGATACAGTGCGTGCATGCGCCAGGATAACGGTTAAACCAGGTTACCTGTGTGCATGTCTTTGATTAACCTTCAGCGTTTAATCAAAGAGATACAATGTTTTGTTTAAAACGGCATTCCATACATTATTTTTATTTTATTTTTTTGATTCATGTTTCCTTCCCAGACATTTCCTACAGGCCTAAAATAATTTATCTTCTTAATTTGGTTTAATATGTTTCTCTCAGCTGTCTAATAATGTTCTGTTGGCCATGAAAACTAAATGACGTATATCGATATGCATTGTGCCTCTGCAAAAGGCGCCCACACAACCGCCTCGAGCCAAGCGCGCCATTTCAATTTTTTTTTTGCGCGCGGCTAGATAGAGATGTCTGTCTTGATGGCGCACAGCTTTCAGGTGGAAGACAGGCTCATTGTGGTGCGAAATTTTTTACAAAAAGGATACTTGACAGTTTTAGACCACTGTAATACTGCTCCCAGTTTCCTTAAAACTCTCTGTATACCTTGACATCTGGCGCCAACCAGTGACCAAACCAAAACGCAGCGAATAAAAACGTTTTTTTTTTTACAACATTTGGGGTTACGCAGCACGAAAACCCCACCTAAAAAAAGAATGCAACTTAAACTTAATAGGATGCTTTAGTATCGGTCTGTAATGATCTAAATGCTAAGATGCCCTCACACTTAAGTAACGTTACCTATAACGTCAGATGTCAATACAATAAAACAAAACATAAGGTACCAGACGATTTATTACATTGTACAAAACAGATTTCATGCTTTTAAAACACAGTTGTACTTTGTTGTGAATTCAAAACAAATGATGAATTTCCATGAATAAATAATTAGGCCTCTATAGCAACACATTTCACTTGCGTTTGTGGTCGCGCAAACCTCTTTCAATTTTCCTTGTCCCAAATTTGAATTTCAAAATTTCTTTTCCAATTACCTTCAGTAATCTTTTGGCACAGCGCTAATGTTATCACCTTCGACATAATAGCCCACATTCCGGAGCGAAAACGCAGCAAAGCAAATCTGTTTGTATACAGGAATATGTTGCAAACTGTTTGGACTCAACAACCGGATTTTTCTCGCCTTTGGCTGAAATTAGTTTCCCACATCAGACGAGCAGCAGGAAGACAAGATATTTTTGTTCAATTAAAGGAACGAGCCCGGAGTTAGTTCAATTACTTGACGCTGGAGGAAGATGTAAATTTAAAGATTTAAATAGCTTAGAATGTTGCCTCGAGCGCCTGCACTTCATTTCCTTAATTTACAGAGAGATGAGGGGAGTAATGGTTATCCAATGATGTGCATCATGCCAACAAAACTATATATCCGAGTAACACTTACTATCCCTGGTCTTACAGTTGAGTCAAATAAAACAGCCCGAAGATCCTCTAATCAATAGCAGCTAAAAGCTAAATCACAATTCACACCAACTCATTTCGTCTCACTGGGCTTTATTAACATTGTTAATTCATAACCACTAATAGTATTTAAATTATACTGTTAAAATTTAAATGGTATTACTTAAATTATGTAGCTGCTTTTTTTTATGTAAATGCATTGAATTATTACACATTTGGAGGCACGAGCCACTGTTTTGCCTAGAGTGCAACATACCTGTGCAACATTCATAAATGCATAAATTAATCTACATATTGCCTTTTAGAAGTCGTTTCTGGGTTGCTCATTGGACCACAGCGCCATCTGCTGGACGCGACTTGCTACGTCAAGCATCTCACCTTCTCACCTGAAACAACTTTCAACATTTTTGATGCTGTTGCATTTTGTCTACACTTCTTTTGGTAATTAGATTTTCCAGAGTCTTTTTGTAATAACTTAATTTGTAAAAGTTAGTTCAGAGCTTTATTATCTTGCCTCCAGCTCCTTCCATTCCAAAACCCAATCATACGGAGAGACTAATTTTTCTCTCACCCCCCTCCTTTTTAAATATGATTTTGGTGCTGAAGAAAGAAAAATGAGGATTTTCTTTGTTCTGTCTTCCACGTGACAAATGGTAGCTGATTTGATGTGCCCTTTGAGTCTGTAGATTGTGAGAGAGAACAGGATGTCAAAGCCTCAGGCCCTGTGAGATAAGGAGGGGGTAACGAGGGGGTGGAGCTAAAAAAGCCGCAGTTGCTCCAGGCGGCAGAGGACTTATTGGAGTGGGAGGACAAGATGTAAAGATCAACACCAGTTTTGACTGCTGCGAGAGGGGGGTTGCTGCTTTTGTTTCCAAAACTGGGGTAAAATAGAAAAATAATAATAACTGGATTATATATATATATATATATATATATATATATGTGTGTGTATGTGTATATATAATCCATTACACAACAGCCTTGTAAAATTAATGTTTGATATGTTTTACTTGATATGGGCTAAGCTTCTGGTGTCGTCGACTTCCATGTATTTTAGCGGCAAAAATAGTCCGTTATGTTGCTTGATTTTACAAACTGGCATTATTTTTCATTTATCATAACAAATATACACTGGTTTGTTTCATTTTACGTCAACTGCACTTTGTTATTTTACTGGTTAACAACAATCAAACATGTTACTAACCTTCCAACAAAGAGTGAAAAAAGTGAGGATGTGACTGTATAGCTCTACTAGTGACTGAGGCCTAGAAATGACTCGACATTTGAGATGTCTTCTAACTAACGTTAAAATATTGTGCTCACATTTATTAATATACAGAAAACGTCATAATATGAGAAATGTGAAAGTAAGGCAAAGGTGTAGCAGGTCATATAATGAATGACACACTGTAGACAAATCGGTTTTTTTTATACATTCACAAAAAAAACTGATTTTACCAGATGTACCACACAATCCAGCAACAATCCGTCTGGTTGTGGAAAATGTTTCGCAATGTTATTTCGAGCAGTGATACTCATAGCTGGACACTTTGCTTCAACACTAATATAAATAACATTATGATAACTCTTAGACAGTCTTAGTACAATCTATTCGTAGGCAGTCTGAGAAAACAAGTCACACACAATAAAGGAATAATTTACCCAAGAAAATTCTGACATCATTTACTCGGATTACAGATCCTCCCATTACCAGCTTTCTTGCTGAATAGAATTGAATGGGTTTTGTAAATAACAAGATAAACGCAAGGACCAGCCTGCAGAGACAAGTACAGAATGTGAGTAATATTTCACATAGAAATTTGCTATCAAATAAACGTGACATCTGACAGTAATAAAATAACCTCACTAGGACAAAATGTGAACACCAGGCCAACAGAAAGTTCATTAGACTACTGTAAAAGCCTCAGTATAAATCTTTAAATGGTTTAGAGTAGTTGAACATCAGATAGTCCATGTAGTAAAAGTCATACGTCCTTTGTCTCTCCGTCACATTTAGTTGTGCAAAATATCTCCTTGTGATATCCAAAGATGTCCTCTCTGCATTAGGGTTCCTGTCTTTAAAACTAGGGAATGTTAAATTGCTAGGAGCTCCGATACTTCTCAACAGGAAATTGGCTTCTTCCTCCAGAGTCTCAAATTTCCCAATGAAATCATAGTCCAGCAAGCAGGGACTGCAAAGATGTCCTACGGGCTCCCAGTGGATGTCCATGCCAACCGGCCGATGCACGTCTAACAGATACTGGATGAATTCCTTGAAGGTCACGCCCGCTCCCGTCCGTAAGGCGTACTGCGTCGCGTTACTGCGGTATTTCGATATGATGGGCTTCCCGAACACTGGGTGATAGTACGAGTTTGGGCTTTCGAACTTGTCTCGAAAAGCAGACACTAGCCTTTCGAAAGGCTCCCTCAGGAAGAGGACTTTGGTGTAGGTCTTCAGACGACGAATAATTCCCTTTTGGTCGAACGAGTCTAGACGCTTGAGATGATTCCCATAATGCACCTCGTCATGTTGGATCTCTCCAGTGGAGGAAGCAAGGCCTTGAAGCACCATAAGCACCCTCTTCCAGTTGGAGCAGCCCGCCTTGGGCACCTCACAGTAGAGGAGCTTGTGCTTGTCCTCTACAAAGACACGGGACACCTGCATTCGTGTTATTGTCTGTTTGGTGGTTCCGCTTGTGTATTTGGCACAGACCTCCCTCATCAGCCTCTGACGGGACAGCTGCACCTGAGTTAGTCGCTCTGGGTTCTCTTTGATCTGGCCGGGAGGGTCAGCATTCTGCTGCTGGACAAGCGGGCTGCTCTTAAGGAGGAGTTTACGGTGGCTCTTTGTGACGTGGGCAGCAGTGATGTCTTTGGGGTTGATAAGAGAGGAACGCTGGACCCATGGGAAGACTGGAAGTTGCACCGGTTGTGCGAGTCTAGGAAAGTTGTCTTCGGTTGGATCAGAATGTCTGTCATTGTCAGGACAATAAGGACACGATTCCTGTAATTTAGAGAATAAGAGTACTGTCAGCAACAATAATGGTGTATTCAGATGGAGCGGCATTTAATACACAGAGCCAGAGTTCGCTGACAAGCTACACAATCTCATACAATCCACCTGTGATTATGCACAATTATGCGTAGCTTGTCAGTGAGCTACGGCTATGTGTATTAAATGCCGCTCCAGTTTAAAAACAGGTGATAGAGATGCAATGCAATATATCATGGGCAGTTTTGCTATACTTCAAAAAAAATGCTGGGTTATGTGTTTTTTTTTATTTTATCAGGTGCTGAGCAGTTTTGCTGCACTATATTTTTCCTAACTCAAATGCTGAGTGCAGCTTGTTGGGTCATTTTATTGGTTATTTTTAATATTTTTACTCCGGTGCATGGTAATTTTCCTGTAACTAAGCTGTTGCATCCTTTTTTAATGCTAGGTTATTTTCTTTCTCCAGCCTGGTGAGCCTTGCTGATCGCAGTAGACTACAGGAAAGAGCAGTTCTTAGTGCCACCTACACCGATTTGTTGCACTTCTTTAACGAAATAAAGGTTTTTATACATTTTATTTCATTTATAAAGTCTTTACTGTGCTGTAAATCATTATTTTACGCAACAGCATATGAGATATCAGCCAGCCGTCTCAGGAACAGTCATTTTCTTGATTGAAACGGCTTTTGCCTTGCATACTTAGCTGTTTTATTTGATATAACTTTATTTGATGTTTAAATATGTTCTCTAATCTCTGTACTGTTTGTTAATAGAGTCAGTCATGGCATATCTCAGCTACGAGTGAAATGTGAGGTGGTGGTTTGAGGCTCACAGTTCCCACACGAACAACAGCCCTTAACCGGCTCAGATTTCGACACCAAGGTTTGCCACTTTTCATGAAAGCTGGAAAAGCACGCTATTTTTGGAAACTCATCAGTTCTGGTGAGTGTCGCGAGAGTTTTGTGGTCCAAACCTTATCGTATAGTCGGTATAGACATGATTGAGGTTCTCCTAGATCAATATTTGAGAAATTATTTTAATTCCAAGTTGTTTTCATGTATGTTTTTGCATATGATTCTTGTCGTTTAATTTCCAGCCCATTTTAAGTTGATAGTTGACTAATATCATGTGTCCTGTCCAATATTTACCCAGCGCTGGGTTGTCAAATAACCCAGCATTTTTTTGTGTGTGAAGTTCCAGTATTTTTTTATTTAATAAAATGCCACTTTTGATGCCACTTAAAAGTACTTGTTTCTAAACACAATTAAGTGCACTTTTATAAGAACTACCCTTTGCAATGGCAAATGAAAAGTTTTTCTTTAAAGAACATTTTAAATCAATGTTTAATAAGATTTTTCCATGCTTTAAAGAAAAATTCAAGCTTAAGCATAAAAGCATAAATTAAGTTTATGTTATTACATATAACAAATGTAAATTGTATTTTCATTAGTCAATATTAATTGCAATTAACATACAATTAAGCGTTTAAAAACATTACATTAAATTTGCACCTTATGTATTTTATTCCAAAGTTTAGTATATAATTTCCTAACAATGTTTTTTTTTAGATTTTGAAACATGTATTTTAAGAGAGTTTGGTTTCCAAAATGTTTAAAAAGAAAATATGAACCATTTCACGGGCACTATAAGCTTTTCTTTCTTGTCTCTCCAACAGCAGCCACCAAGTGGTGCCAGTGCACAGTAATTCCAGCGGCAGAAGCACATGCTCTGCAGCGCTTATGTAAAAACCTTGTGATCATTCACACGAGTAGGCTTACCTTTCTTATGGCCTGTACTTGGTGGAATATGACCTTTGCACCTGAGGGAAACGAAAGAGAGGGATTGTTAGGATGGCATTTCGGTCTTTTACATTTTTACAAGCAGTGTACCATGAAAGTGAACTTCTGGGTTCAGGAAATTTCACTGCGCTGCTTACATTACAAATGCAACCAACGAGAAGTCATACTCAAAGCCTCAGTCTGGCCTAATGTGCTGAAATAAAGAAGCATATGGCTCAGTGGAGTAGTGTCCTTGCTCATGTTTTCCACCTCTTACATAGACGGAGTGAAGAGAAAGGGCGGGTGGACGGAGGGAGGTTGACTCCTGTGGTCGACTGCTAATGTTTATGTGCCACTGCTTGCAGCAGCTCCAGATGGTCTCCCAGCAGCCTGACAAACATCATCTTGACATCAAAGGTTATTGTGTATGAACAGAAGTGTATGTCCAACGATATTCAGAAACATATTTGTTAGTATTCACCATGGGAAAAATCTAAAGCCTGAAGTCTATGTCATCTAAATAGGGAACGAATCATACTGAAGTCATACTGAATCAGAGGCTCTGCAGCCCTGGCAGAGACGTCTCAATGCTTTGACACTGACCTATGGAAGGGCAGAGAAAAGCATCGATTAGATGCCAAAGCCATGACACTTTTGCTTGATGGATTCATTGCAGGCACTGCTCTGACACGGGTTTGAGAGCTAGAGCAGGTTATTTACAGGCCAACAGAAGAGACTGGGGAGATGCCTGTTTTGTTGTTTTTTTCACAGGGAGGCTTTTTCTACTGTAATCTGTTGGTACATTAAATCAAAACTGAAAAGCGCCGTTTTTTTCTAACCAGGAAGAATAGAGATGCAAGAGAACTATAAAGATAACGATATTAGCGTCCACACCAGAAGACGATATCGTCTGTTTATTCTAAGCACATGCTCGTCTGCTGCTTTAAATTCTTGAGCCCGAGTTATAGCAGGATGAATTCTGATTGGCTATCATTGTTTTTATTGTTCATTAGCTTGAAAAAATTGTTCTGAAAGTGATTCGAATGATATAGTTTCTCTGTGCCTCCTTTATTATAGCTGTGGTGTAGCTTCTGCTATTCTTTAATACGGATTATTGAAGAAATATTATTAATAGTTATTACAGATCTATTATCGTTTATCTTTATAGTTATCATGCTTGGTGTGAACAGGTCTTACGGGTTACTTCCGTAAAGCATTTCAGTAAAGATTCATTAGTGCGTGTTAAAGGAGTCATACAAAACCAATTTTCCACAAGCTAATATAATTCTTTAGGGTCTTAATGGAAAGTTTGTAATATAATTTGTTTTAAAATTTCTCAAAGATAGTGTAAAAAATGGTCATTTTCCCCTGTCATAAACAGCTCTTTAGAAATCACTCTGTTTTCTGTACTTCCCCTTTAAATCTTCACGAGCTCCGCTGACTCCGCCCCTCTTTTCAGAAGCACTCTCGGAGGTATTCATAGTGAAACTTGCTAATTAGTTCATTATTAGGAAAGGCGATCAGCAAAGATTCATTAAAAGACATTATACTCACTGCTTCTGTAGGTGAGGCTGGATCATGAATGATTTGCGCGAACAGGGCGCGTTCCCCTTCAGAACCAAATGTAATGTTAATTTGTTAACGTAAAGTCTGGGGTTAAGCACTCCTGCTGCTATGTTCATTAATACATTCAACAACAAAACACGTCAATCTCTTAGGAGTCATGCTTGTCTCTGCGTCTCGGTCTGATGACGACTCACTCAGGGCGGGTCTGAGGTAAGACACCAGTTCAGTCTATGTGACACACTTCTGTCAATCATCTATTGTGGGAGTGGCCTCACACCGACATGCATTTGAAAATGGCTTGATTTCAGAAGAGGCAACTTATTTTTATTACATTAAAAGAAAACTACTGGTGGAACTTTATCTTTATACACACACTCCCAACACACATTTCAGTCCAAACAGCTTGAAAAAGTGCATGTAACACGGGATGACCCCTTTAACAAAAAATGTAATTTAGCATTTTCTATCCAGACAAACAGTTTTAATATATCTATGCGTCATGCGCCAGATGTTTAGAATGAGTCGGACATTGTGGTGAATCAGAGGTAAAAAAATATCATACAAAAACTGTTCTGTTTTTTGCACAAACGATCATTTTGTGCTTTAAGACATCAAGCAATCACAAGCCTCAAGGTTCAATTAAGATTTGTCTGTGCATGTTTTTTCATTCTCACAGATTGTGTGCCTATTGACTTGCATTATATGAGCGATAGATTGATGGTTTGAGTTAAAAATCTTTGTGTTCTACTGAAGAAACAAAGCCACCTACATCTAGGATGCCTTGGGGGTAAGCAGAGAAACATCACATTTTCATTTTTGGGTGAAATATCCCTTTAAAAAACATTCTTTGAGAACTACACTTTTTATTTTATGAAACTTTTTAGTTCATGACACTGTAGCTAAATCTGTCACAAAGAACATTTTTCGATTGCAATAATGTAAAATCCATGCAGTCTTTTTTTTGTGTGTATTCAAGTGCGGTTTGTTCATGTCTGCATTTTCTACTCACAACAACAACATCTGGTTTGCTGCTGATTTGCAACCCATAACTGTTAGTAATATTAGTCTGTTTATTGACTTTGATATTGAAAACGTAATTAAAAATCAATCAATTCCTCACGGCTGAAATCAAGCCCTGACTTGATTTCTCATGTTTTTACAACACAGTCTCACTCCAGTGTGACACATTTTGACGATTGGTCAAGACCCCTTTGCGTCGCTTTCTGAAGCTCAAGGTACCCCTATTTTGTCACTTTTCGACGTGAAGGGTACTCTGTTGTTTTCAGTTGTTTGGCTTAATGTAATGGTTTGCATGCATATATAAATTTATTATACAATGTTTTACTTTTATTGGAGCACCAAAACGCCTACCCTAAACCTACCCACCTCTGAACAATATACACACACACAGGCAAATGCAGTCCCAAGTATATATTGCACAAACTAATCATGAACAAGCAGTATACTGTAAATACATTACAAACAAGTCATGTCTGACTAAGCTGTGACAAAATGTGACAAGTTGGAGTGAGAGTGGAGTGTGTGGGTTTGAAAGTTTTTGAGTGATTTATCAAAAGCCATCATATATTACCCTATATTTTAATGTATATCAAATGCTAATAAAATTTGTTTAGTGTATGGAATTCGACAAAAACTAGTCTTCAAAGTTCTGGAAAACAATACAGTTCAGTGCACTGGTGCATAAACATACATCTAATCTGGTTTGGAAGTTGCCTGTAATGAGGACGCTGTATACTGTAGGTTGTAGAGTATGAATTTCAAAGAGAATTTGCAAAATATTCATGGTGTTTCTTCTCTTTTATTCATAAATTCATAGAATCCTGCTGGTAAGCCTGTTTTATCCAGCACAATTTGTGTCATAATGCTTTATACTTAATCTGGCGGCAATACTGTGTGCAGTGGTACGTTAGTGTATACTAGCATAAGGATCACCACATACCGTTGTCCCTTTAATCTAGCAAACTGTGCATAATTTGTCATGTAACCAAGAACCTATTCATGCCTATAATTGAGAAATGCACTTAAGAATCATTTTTATGCATGTCAAAATACATTTTCTCCACTGCAGATAAAAATAAAATATTATCCAACTCTAAAAATATGGTGAATCACCCATGTATAAACCCATATCAATTATTTGGCTAAAACTCCATCATGAATTATTGAATGTACCATTTTTCACAAAATGATGGGGTAAGTTGTGCCAACGGTGTGGTTTATGAAAACGCAAATAATGTGCAACAAAATAGGTTTGTGCATTCATTTAAATGAGTGTTCTTTTATTAATTTGAAATGTTAAGTAAAGTGTATCTTTGAAAAGTCATATTTATAAAGCTCTGTTGATCTCATTTAAATTAAGTAATAGTGGCACAGGAACGTATTATTCCTCAATTCTGAGAACTTACAGATGAACCTGGTCAGGGGTCTAAAAGTTCTACTGTAAAGTTGAATATCAAGCAGCACAGAATGTGAGATAAGATGAAAAGATAGCATGCGCTCGCACGGCTGCACAGACTTGCGCGTTGACCCAACTGCAAGCAATTCTCTCACGCTCTATGGGTCTGCAAGATCTCTCACTTGAGTGGGAGGAGGTGAGACAGGGAGGAAAGGGAAGGCAGGAGAGATTGTGTGAAAGATAATAGACGATCCCTGTAAACAGCTAATGTCTTTGCCGCTGTTCGTCTCCCTCCTGCTGCCACCAGCAGATCACTCAGGTCTATTAGATCAGAGTCTCGTCAGAGACGGCAGACCTAAGCGACATGAGGCGAAGCAGGAGAGCAACGCTGCTGCACGGTGGGAGCTGGCAGTAATGGAGCACTGCAGACAGCCTCGCTCGAGATGACTTCACAGCTTATGAATAACTCAAATCCCGGGAAGAGAGCAATAACACGGAGCGGGGGACTTACACTGGTCCCACAACCATCTGATCTTCAAGAACACTTCAGGACATGCATGTCCTTAACCAAGTGATATCTTTATAAAAGAAACTGAAGAAAGAGTGCTGAGGGCCATTGTAATGAACTACTTGTAATTCAAACAAATTACTGTTTAGGGAAAAATGTATTACGTGGTTAATGGGTAGTTCAGTATTGGACATTACTTGTAATTGTATGGTAACATACAGTTTTTAAAAGTAAAAATGAACGTATGATTCATAATGAAAACATTCCCAGAATTTCCAGCGCTACATTTCACATTTTATGTTTTTTAGTTGAAAATAATTCCTGTTGTGTTCAATAGGGTTGTATGTTACACTGTAAAATCCAATAGTGTACCTTACTTATATATACTTAGTTAACTTTACTTAGCTGTTATACTTACTAGGATTCATTAAGTTACAGATCATTTTTGACGAGTAAAATGACTTACTTGCTGCTATGAGTAAGCCTTACTAAGAATAATCAGGTCGCCACAACAATATTTTTTCTTACTTCCACTGATTGTCATAATTTTGTTTCAGCTTATTTGTTAATCAGTTATTTAACAATAAGAACTTCTATATAACTGTATATATAACGTTTTATAAAAATGTAAAATAATGAGAAGAGGTACAATAATATAGCATTACTATAAAAGGTAACATATCCCAACACTAAAAGAGGCAAACCATCGTATGAATCAAAACAGCCTCTCGTTGAGTTCTTTTATGCCACATGTTATTGATATGCACTAAGATACTCCTTCACTGATACTTGAGTGCAGCTGTATACATATAAAGTTATACAACAGACATTTGAAGAGGCAGAGAACTACAAAAGCAAGCAGAGTTCCTGTCACATCTAATGCAGGAGCTCTTTGTTTACCACAGTGCAGCTTTCCACAAAATCAAATCAATATGTCATAAACATGGCGACAGTCATCGGCAGGATGAGATGTTACTTATTTGACAGAGACAGAGAAGCGCGGTTTACGCTCAAATAGCAGGGTCACGGTTTGGCTGGTTAGCATGGTCCAGTTAGTCCCTGCAAGTCCACAAAATAGGTATCACCACTATTGATGCTTTATCATTATATACCTTATACATGCTAGACACCAATACACTGGATTGATGTTTAGTAGTTAGAGGGCAGCGAGGTATCATGTCTCCAACCACCAATAATGAGGCTAAATTTAGCAGTACAGTACGCAGCTGTCAACTTCTTCACTTGCACACTGTACAGTAAGTGTGAGCTGTGGTGACCTGATATATGTGGCTTCCTCTTCATAAGACTTAATGCACTGTAAAAAATCTCTCATCATTTTCACACAACTGATTCGTATGCCTGTCAAACCTTGTCAGGCTCCAGCAACAACTAAACCAGGAAGACTTTAGCGTATTACCATCGTTGATGGTAAGTAATCCAATTGGTCTATTAGAGATGAGTTTAATTCACCTTGAAACAAAAGCTCAACTCAAGGCCATATGGGGCGCTCAGTTTCAACTGTTTACTGTATATAAGTAAAGATGGAGCAAGAAAGCATCTAACAGTATATCAGGTATCAAGGCAAGATGTGTTTATAAGAATAAAAAAGGCTGCAGTTATGTGTCCGTATGCATGTTAAGATGTATTTACCAGACGGAGAGTGGGTGTATAAGTGTTTATGTTGCTTTCATATAGCTATAAAACTCAGAACAGTGTATGAAGAATTTCACCTTGGAAGCATTTGTTTCTTGGCTGCAGGAATATAAATCAAAAAGTTAGTAATAATATAAAAAAAAAAAAAAATCACCTTTAATGTTGCAGGTTGAAAACTTTATACTCTCTTTTTTAATATTTATGCTCTTTCAAAAAAAGAAAAATATTCTGACTTTTGACTCAAAAAAAAAAGTATTTTAATTAATACATTTAAATCAGAATGTCCGTCAAAGCATAAATGTGAATCATTTATTTTAGTTTGGTGTCAGTACATTTTTTTAATTTTAATTGCTTTTTGGAAGTCTTATGTGTCTCAAAGTTTTTTATGTTCACCCATGCTAAAAAAACAACAGTAGTCTTCAGTGTCACAAGATCCTTCAGAAATCATTTGCTGCTTTAAAAAGATGTCTTATTAACGCTAAAAATGTTGTTCTGTTTAATATTTTTGTGGAAAGTGTTATAATTTCTTTGATACATAAAATGTTAAAAAACACAACATTCGTTTAGATTTAGTTTGTAACAATGTACATGTCTTTACTGTCACTTTTGATCAATTTTCAGCATCCTTGCTTAATAAAAGAACCATAAATATTGACTTTTTTCAACAATTTCTTCTCTTCTGTGTCAGTTTTTAATGCAGTTTTTAAGTTTCTTTGCAAATGCTTGTTGCTTCATAAAATTAAGTTTGAACCACTGATGTCACATGGACTATTTTAGGGTCCTGAGTGTGTCCGTTGCATTGCTGTCTACGCAGGGTCAGAAAACTCATCAAAAACATCTTAATTTGTGACCCGAAGATGAAAAAGGATTTGGAATGATATGAGGATGAGTAATTAATGACAGAATTTTCTCTTAAATAAAAACTCTCTCTTTAATAGCTTATTCCACAAGTTCCTCTGTTAATGTGAAGTGTCATGCATGTCTGTCTGAAAAATCTTCAGGCCAGTGTCTAGAATGGACAGTTGAAGTTGATCGTTTATGGAACTCTAAAGTGCATAAAAGATTACAACAATGTCTCTCTCTCTCTCTTTCTCTCACCCTCTAAACGGACCGTGACATTCAATCGGACCATCCACACATCAATATTTATACCTGGCAGTCACAGGAAGAGTAAACACCTCTCGCTGCCACCATCAAGAAGGGAACGAATGAATGAACTGCATGAGAGGGAGAGAAAATGAGCAAATCGCAGTGAGATGGAGGGATTCGTTGAGTGATGGGGTGATAGATTTAGTGATTGATTGGACAGAGGAACGGTTAGATGGCTATAAGGATGGAAGACCTGATGGATATGGTTGTTAAGAATGTAGTTTGCAATTTGTGTCTGGCCATTTCCTGCTCAAATCCGGCCCATTTCCAGTCAAGTGTCCTTCTGCCGTCTGATGAACACGCTGCCGACTCTACATCCAATTATCGGCCCACAGTGACACACACTCTCTCGCATGTTTATTTACAAATAGCTTCCTTTTTCAATATGCACACTCTTTTCATCGAAGCTGTTGTCCTTGACTAACCCGGACATTTTGCAAATGTGTAAAGAGACTCATTTATTGTAAGCTGTTTACTTGTTTACTCCTGTTGTGTACCAGCAGGCCCCCTGGTGGCACAGCCGTCTGTTGTTAGCTGCAGTGTTGTGTGTGTGTGTGTGTGATATCTGGCTCTCTCTGCATGAGCCTGCACTCTCTCCAGAACTTCATTAGCTTGATTAACATTCATGTCCCACCTTCCTTCACCTCGTGCTGTCAGCTACCGACTTCTTAACTAACTTACAGCCTAGACCTGAGCTCTGGGAGTTTGTCTTGACATTCATACTGTCTTTCAGCCCACTTCAAGCTAATGTGTATTTTAATACATATTTACTGGACATTAAGAAGTGGGTATCAAATTTCCTGATTTGATTTTGAATCTTAATCTCTCATACGATACACATGCACCAGCGTTTAAAAGTTTCGGGTCAGTAAGAATTGAATACACACTTCAATATATTCAGCAGTTATGCATTAAACTGATCAAAAGTGATAGTAAAGACATCTATAATGTTATAAAATATTGCTAAAGTATCCCATTATCCTCAGAGAACACAACATTTTCAGCAGTGATAATATTAAGAAAAAAGAAAACTTATTTTAAATATGCATTCTTCATGACATTGAATCTGTATCTAACTCTACTTGCAGCTCTCACCAACAATGTTTTATCATTACAGCTCTCTCCGTGACATTTCCTGACCATTTTGTTTGCTTGTTTCTTCCCACAGGTTGACTACAGTGAGGAGCTCGCTCCCTGCAATATTTTATTTACCAGGCTGTGCATTATTTACACTCAAATTTGTTTACGAACAACAGCGGTAGGGTTATAGGCCATATCCTTACTCTTATTACTTTTTCCATAAAATACAACATTTCTATTTGCACTAACGAGGCCGCTAGATATAAAATAGCTTTCCCCTCCTTTTCTATTGTATACAGTCTCCTGGTGACTTCTATTAATATGTTATCTGCATCCAGAACACATACAGCTTGTATAATTCACCATGGAGTCACATGAAGGAGGAGCCAGTCGGCAAACTGAAACACAACATATATTCTGCTGGAGTCGAGACCTCCAAGACCAGCATACAGACCATGACCCCGACCAAGATATGTGTACAAAATAAAGATGTTGTGCTGTATATGAAAAATGTTCCTAATAACACAAAATTGAAAAACGGAACCAGTAAAAAATAATGAATATCAATTTTTTTTCATTTGAAAACTGCTCAGTATGTACTATCATAACTAATTCCTTTAAAATCCAATACACATCAACCTCCACATATAGCCCCTAGCTTTTGATTTTATGAGTCTTGAGAGCTACAATTGTTCCCAGAGGACGACATCTACACACCACCTTTTGTTTGCATGGATCAATTTTAATAAGTAATGAAAATGGATTATTCCATGATTGAAATCCACATCACGCCACAAATAAGATGAGAATGAAGACTACTCTTGGCCGTGGTGAGAGAACCGAACATTTCTATGGCTGAGAAAAGGGGCTGGTTTTCACTGACCTTGAGGAGTTTCATAAAGGTAACAGTGAAATCTGGGCTGCAGCATTGCAAAGCTATTCTATATTAAAGCCAAAATCCTTTGCCTTCCCAATAAATGTCAAAGCAGTAAAATGAAATCTTAAGCAACTTCCTTCTCTGTCTTGTAATGATATTGCACAGGATATTGCTGCCATGCAGAGACGCGAGGATTATTGTGTAGCGAGGTCTGCCGAGGATGTTTGCTGTGAATCACAGCGAGCTGAATATCAAGGGTCCAAAGTTCTTGTTTTTCCCAGAAACCTACAGTAAAACCAAATAACGGAGACCTGAAAAATCTCCTGCCAAGCACACTTGTCTGAAAAACAAACAATAACGCCTTTTACTGTCCTTTGAACACTCCTGGAAAACCTTAATGCTGCAAAAAAAACAATCCATGAGCAAAGAAATTTATTTTTTTATTATTCAATCAGTTTTAAACTATGAATTATGTCAATAAATAATTACTGATTACTGAATAATTAATATTGTTAATAAGTAAAATATGATTAAAATGATAAACAACAACAGCACAAAAAAAATACTAGATTCTTCTAGTAGCACAGGTATATTTGTGGTAATTTAGAAAAATAAATTAACATAAGATATATAAACGTAACATAGATATATAAAAACTTAATTTTGATTAGTAATATGCGTTCCTAAGAACTTCATTTGGACAACTTTAAAGGCTTTTTTTTTTGCACCCTCGGGTTACAGATTTTCAAATCTCAGCCAAATATTGTCCTATCCTAAAAAAAAACATATATCAAAAGAAAGTTTATGTATTGAAGCTAAATTAATATAAACTTTTCACTGATGTATAGTTTAATTTCGAAAAACTTTTCGACTTTTGTAGTCCATATCGATCATCTCATTGCTCATCTATTACATAATATATTGTCTTAAAATATCTTCATCTGGGGTTTTTAATCAGCAAATATTAACATATGTGATTAATCTTGATTCAGTAATCAGCATTTAATTTTTAATCAGCCGACAGACCTAATATAACAATTTTAAGTTTGCAAGTTTTTCAAAATAGAAGACTGATTCGGCATCTAAAAATGCTTCAGTGCAAGGTCAATGCATCTTGGGTCTTCATTCATTTATGGTTTTACAGTTAATTAAGACCTTGCTAGATTGATCCAAATGGGGTATTAGATTATAGCACACACACACACAAAAAAAACTGAATAGTCACTGGGAAGAGATGCAATGGAGTGAAATCTTTATGCAGTAAATGAAGCCTTTAGTTCGCCTGTAACAGACCTATTCAGCGGGGCGCAATTCAATCTGTGCATTTAAGCAGAACTTTGCTGACAACACTGTTGCTGACCGGTCATATATAATTTGGTTTTAGGCGACATTTTACGTATCTTTATCACTTCGAAGCCCTCGTGATTTGTACTAACAAGAAATATAGAAATGTCCTAAACGTCCTTCCTAAACAACTAAATGTGCAGCAAAAGGATTTATTTCTGTTCTTAAAGATCCCCCTTTATTCATGTCATTCAAAAAGAATAATATTTAAGGTAATCGTTGGTAATAATCTGTCTCTTCAGATGAATATAAAATATTTCAAACAGAAAAAAAAAAGATGCTGGTTGTCAAACATCATCAGTATTATAGAAAAATGAGAGGGATGTAACCCAACACTAATGATCTGCCTACTGTTGTCCTCACAGAGACACTCTTCATAAATCAGACATCAGTCCTGTGACACCGTCTCATAAAACACCCCCGCTGTACATGTGCATGAATTCGGCCTTTCGGCTTCGAGTGTGACTTTATGATATTAGTAAAAATGATTTATGTGTTAAACTACAGTATTTTGAGGTTGAGCAGCCCATTTTAAATGATTAAAATAACCTCATTATTAGAGTTTAGGGTTATTCAGTAATGGCAATGTCAGGGTCTGTTCAAGCTGTAATTAGTACATTTACTGTAACTGACAGAACAGATTTAAATCACTTAAACTTAACTGATCATTAAAATATCCGATTTTCAGCACAAGTCTAACATAATTTTACTTCACACGTATATACAGTATAGTCTAATACAGGTTATGGTAGATGCTGTGCACTGTTAGTTTAATACAGAAAATCTCTCAACAAAATAAAGGTCATCACTCAGAAAGGTATCATCTGTGTTTTTTTGTTCTTTGTGTTGTCAGCTCCTTTCACAAAACCTATAAATACATAAAAGTGCTGCATCATGACACATCCTTCATTAATTTATTAAAGACACTTATATAACACCCAGTGCCCCGTTCACACCGTTTGCATAATTGAGACCTTTTGGAAAACTTAAAAAAGCAATGAAAGAAGCACTGACATATTATGTATCTAATTTATGATGAGATTGTATCAATACTAACAAAATCAACATTAAACAAACAAACAAAATCAACGTGACCTCATGTAATGTTCAGAAAATGCACAAAGGCATACATTCAGATGGAGCCAAATACTTTTTCCAAGTATAGACGGTACACTGGTGCATACACATTTTTAAATCTTTCACAGAACTGATTATCTACAGGTTTATGACAGATTCTTATTTTCTGCATCATTTGAAGTGTTTGTGAAACATTTTTTAAAAGAAGAGTTCAGCCAAACATCCTCTATCGAAGTGAAAACAGACCAAAACAGTTCTAAACAGTTCTATGTTGATGGATTTTGATGCACAGGAGTTATTGGCCAGAAGTGACAGTTTAAATTTTAAAATGTCTTAATGATTGGTTTCTTTCTAACAAACATAAACATAATTTTACAAGATGTTAACTGATTGACTGTAGTCTTACTTGTGGAGTATTGTAATGTTTTAATTAGCTGCTTGAACTCTCGTTCGGATAGCACCCTGACTACTGGCCATTATTTGAAGTTGTCATGTGGCATCGGCAGACGGGATGAAGTCATGTGAACCTGACTTTTGTTGAACTGACACACTGGTCACTTTGATTGGAAATGAAATGGGGATGTCACCGATTTCAGAAATGTCTTGACCTCTGACTGTCGCCTCTGTAACCCGAGGCTTTGAGCAGATCTCAGCTGAAATTCAGAGCACACACAGCCCACACAAGGATTAGAAATCCTGAGGGAACGAGCAACAATGAATTCCCAGTAAGGGGATAGAGAGAAAAGAGAACGGAGCAAGGCTGAATACATCCTGCTGGACTCAAGGGGACCGAAAGGACGAATCATGCATAAAATAGCCGCAGCGCAAGCAGAGAACAATTTGATTGTTACATCACATTATTACATATTCAATATTATGAAATCCAGAGTCTGAATCTTTTAAAGAACAAAAAAAAATTAAAAATCTACATTTAAAAATAAAATATATTTATATAACTTAGATGGACGGAAAGTTTTTAAAATCAAGCTACTTTTTGTTTAATGATTCTGGGAGTTACATCATCAGAAGCATGATTATTTTTGACCTCTCTCACTGTCGAAATAAAGCAGTGATACTTATCTAACCCAGCAATTTCCAACTCCATTGTGGGGCAGCCACGGCTGAAACAGGGTCTACACTTGGATGGGTGAAAATAATTAAGTGCTTGTCACGAGAAAGTGGGTTGTGGCATACCACTCTAACACTGGGCCTACAGTAAATTAAATCTGGAAATGCCAAGTATCCAATTTCTTACTGTTGCCATTATGGTCACCCACCCATATCCATTTATCAATTTTACCCGGCGACGCCTCATTGCTGTACATCACACCGCCGTCTGCTAGGAATCTGTAAACAGCTTCAGTGCACATACTTCTCGTAGGGAGATGGACTGTGCAGCTCTGAACACAGGAGGATAGACTCAGACATGCGGAGACACAAACAAATGCACTTGCGCATGGACAAACACAAATATACGCACTAATGCACATGGACAGACAGAGATAAAATGATCACACATGCACTGGATGAAACTGAACACCTGCAACACAGCAGCCTTTGTTTAATATATGTTGTCACATCTGACAAAAAGATGCATTATTCCCTGCCCACTGTATTTACAAAAATCTGTACTTTTGTAGTGCTTCATGCAAAAACTAACTAGACTAAAACAAATTAAGATTAAAACATTTTATATTTCCTTGAGAAGCAAAACTTGCACGTGATGTATTCCTGTTTGCAGAATATTGATTTGCATCATGTTTTTTTCTTATTACACTGTCAAAATGTATAAATATTAAATAATTAAATCAAGATGCTTATTAAGGCTTTATTTGTTTTACCAAAAATACAGGGCAAATATAATATTGTGAAATTTTGTCTTTGATTTATTAACTATTTACTAAAACATAAATCAAAATTATAATTATTAAAATCCTATTAGTAGTGCAAAAGAACAGAATAAGGGCTTTTTTCTTTAAATAAAAAGACTGGGATATTGGCAAAAGTGTTATAAAGCAGTTAAGGAGACAAAGAGAGTTGACTGCTTTATGACTCTTTTTACTGTAATGCATATCTATAAAATGGCATGATTACAGATTAAAGGGTTGAGATATATCACATTTACGAGTCTGTACTGCCTCCGAACTGAAATTCTAGCTGGGCTAACAATGAAATTCAGACCAGGCCATTGCTTTATAGCTCCGATGAATCTGGCATGCATTAAAAAAATCATGACCTTTCGGAGCTATTTTAAGAGTTTAAAGTGGAAAAGACAGCCATTTAGAGGCATCTTTAAAAATCCTTCAGGAAGACATGAGTCCTTTGCTTTATTCTTAAAATAATTTCCCTTCATTTACTGAGACAAGACAAGTGATGCGCAGGGATGCTGCTTTCATCTAATTAGAGTAACGGCCATTAGTTACTGAGAAATGACACCAAATTGTCACGACTATTTTAAAGTTTGGGGGGGGGTATGTAGTGGTCACGTGTTTACCATCAAATGAGAGCATCCGAATCTTTTTTCTTCTTCAATTTAATTAGTGAAATCATTGACTGCAACACTCTTCCGCTGGATCCATTTATCCACAGTAATTTAAAATATGACATTTAGCTGACATTTATTTCTGGCTGCTGAGTCTTAAGCGAGTCTGCATGCAACAAATTAATTAACTGTAGGGGACAATATGACAGGATTTCACACATTTGGAATACATGTTGAATTTTCAAAGAGTTGTCAGTGACATAAAACCAAAGATCATACACTGACGGCACTTCCGAGGGAAATTTACTAATTTCGCACATTATTGCGAATGTTGTCTGCATTGTTTTAGTATGGGGTATTATTACCCGTCTTTTCGATGAAAAAACATAAAAAATTATAATAATAGTAATAGTAACAACAACAATAGCAACACTTGTTATTAATAATAATAATATTAATATTAAAAATGACGCTAGTATTAATGGAGCCTTAATTAACCTAATTGTTTATTTAGTCACACTCGTGTTGTTCATTTTTAAAACTGACCGAAAATCTTACATTTTTAGGAAATAAATACATCTCTCATTTCGATAATTTTCTTTTATATTTGTTATTTTAAGAGCATTTGTGTTACTTAGCAATATTTATATCTTGATTAAGGATCAATTATTTCATGAAATTACGATAAAGTTAAGATTTCAAAAAATTCTAAAATGACATGGAGGGTTAATTATTGGGTGTATTTGCTCTGAGACAAGCAACAATTATTTACAGGGTTAGTTCACCTCAAAATGAAAATTCAGTAATTACTCACCCTCATGTCATACTAAACCCAGAAGACCTTGGTTCATCTTCGGAACACAAATCAAGACATTTTTGATGAAACTAGGGAGCTATACTACACAATACACGACGCTACAAAAATCCAGTTTTTTACGCAAAGAAAACAAAAATAAGATAATTTACAACTTTTAAAATCTGAATTTAAAAACACTAGGCACCATACACTTACAAACTCTGTAAATAGTGACAAAGGAAAACGTCTAGGTTACTATCGTAACCCACGTTCCCTGAAGGAGGGAACGGAGACGTTACATATGGGAACTCGCCA
>JAUCMU010000053.1:9662853-9685987 GCA_032275025.1 Enteromius treurensis
GGTGATAGTTTGTAATGTGTGTGTTTCTGGTTCTCGTCTGTTTGGGGGTGGGAGGAGCAGACGCGGGTTCCCTGTCCAGTCATTTGCGCTGCTTTGTTGAGCTTAGCACTGAAAACATTATATTTGACACTGTTTATTCTCTTTTTTTTTTTTTCTGGATCGTTCGGTTTGTATGCGTACCGAACCGAAAGCCTTGTACCGAACGGTTCGATGCGATACGACGTATCGTTACACCCCTAGTATTTATCCTGGTCCTGAAATTACCATGTTTACCAAACAGATAAGATTTTAAAGTTAGGACCTTTCTGTGAGATACGCACCCTGTATCATTTTCGGTACATTGATCAGCACCCCCAAACGTTTCCACAATCCTTTGCCACTTCTTGGATCGACATTTCAATCGGTAAGTGTTTTCATTAGTCAGTTTTCATTTTTTATGCTGTTTATTGTTGATGATTACATTACTTTGCATATGCATCTGACTACAAATCAGATCGCTTATTTCTGCCTCTTCCTTGTCTGTGTTTTTGATCGGGACTCATTCAAGAGACGCTTAATAGTGCCCCCTAGTGTATAACACTGAGAATGTTCGGCGGGAAAAAGTTTCAGTAATCAGTAATATATTTTATTGGATTTTACAATGTATTCTGCCAAGTATCTGCTTGTCCCCAATATAATTTTTTTAAAGTTTAGTAGGAATAATACAAAAAGTATTCTCTTCAAAAATGGAAAAACCCCACAAGCCCTCAACAGATGAAATACCTCTGTGCCAAAACCTAGTTTGAACCTCAGTTTTGCTGCCAATGATCCAGGGTCCACAGAGACAGCTGTCATTGACTGGGCGGGTTGGATCAGAGGCTATGGAGAGACAGATCAATCAGCGCAGAGATGAAACTAAATAGACTCCCTTTCCAGGGCACTATTGAACTGTTATTTAGCTTCCCCATCAAAGACTGCTTACACAATCCCTCAGTCAATAGTAACGTAAGATTCAATAATCTCAGGTTAGTCTTTCCCCAATTAGATTCTAATGCGCTAAAGTGCTCTACTTTTTTTGACAACAAACGTCTCTAATGTAATGCATTTAGGGAAGTTCAACGTAAATTATTTGTGTCTCGTCAAGCAGTTAAGCTCGAGGCTCATGTAAATGCTCAATTACTGAGGATGTGTAAGGAATGCTACGTCAGGAATGACAACTCACAAACAGGTTGCAGTGAAAGACTGTTTTATATGTATTAAAATAATTTTTTCTATTAAAACTTGAGCTTTACTGTGTCCCTGTGGGATATACTACAACAAAAATAATGTATGCGTCATCATAAACACATTTTAAAGTTGTTTCCCAGCAAATCAATTTGACTTAAAA
The DNA here is from genome assembly GCA_032275025.1 of Enteromius treurensis. Taxonomy (NCBI): domain Eukaryota; kingdom Metazoa; phylum Chordata; class Actinopteri; order Cypriniformes; family Cyprinidae; genus Enteromius; species Enteromius treurensis. The sequence goes on from JAUCMU010000053.1 coordinate 9,664,220, forward strand.
CTGTAAAGGTTAAATACTGCATCAACAAACAGCAGTGAGGTTGACAGGCAAATTTCCTTTAAGACCTTCAGTAGAGTTTTTCATTGACCCACATTTCCGCGAGACAATGTAGCAATATCTCCCCCGCGTCTCTCGCAATCAGTATAATATCATTCTCATGAGCTTTCGCGCTCAGCTAACAATTGTCCTCTGTCGCAAGATGGAAACAGACAATATTAACAGCTTTTGATGGCTCTGCAGGGAAGAAACAGTGTGTTTTAAAGCCCACTTCACCGCATGCTAGCACTTCAAACAAACCGAAAAATGGCAGTAATCAAACACAGCATTAGCTCTTCAGAGGACAACTGTGCTGTACACTGGGATTTCACTTTGCCTTATATATAGGATATCTTATTAATCCATATTCATTTTTAACTTCAAGGAGATTATTTAATATTCTGATTTTTAAAAGACTTCTACCTCTACATGTCTACTATGTTTTATGAGATTCCTCCAATTTATCCCAATAAATATTTGGTCACACTTTATATTAGGTGGCCTTATGCACAATGTACTTATTGTGATCATATTGTATGCACAAGTGTTACTGGATTTGATTTTTCCTTTAAACATTCTTCATTTGTTCATATAACTATAAGAAAATCACTTCATTTTAAGCCATGACACATGAAACATATTTTTACAATCATTTTAACAGTGTGAACACTTTCTTCAAAGATGAGTCACATGTTAGACTAGGTGTCATCAAACTAGATCCTGGAGGGCCGGTGTCCAGCAGAGTTTAGCTCCCACCCTAATCCAACATACCTGCCTGGAAGTTTCAAGTATACCTAGTAAGACCTTAATTAGCTGGTTCAGGTGTGTTGGATTACGATGGGAGCTAAACTCTGCAGGGACACTGGCCCTCCTGGACCAAATTAGTTTGACCCCTGTGTTAGACAGACCTCGGTTTTGTTGCTGGAGTGTCTCTGTGAGGTCCTGTAGGTGCAGCAGAAGAAGACCTCCAGCGCCTAACAGTAGCAGGAACCAAAAGGAGCAGGGGAGTCTCATGACCGCTGATCGCAAGGACCTCCTTCTGCCTCCAAAGCCGGCCTCCAGCACCTTACACTCTACCCACATCACGGCCTGTGACGCACAGCCCTGACGGTAAGACCTACACATCCACACGCACAGGAAAAAAACACAGTGCCTTAGAAACTGGGGCAGTCATTACTGCTATACTTCTGCAAGACGAGTTAAACAACAAGCTTAGAGTCAGGAACTAACAATTTTTAGGGTGTTTTTTTGAATATCTTGCAGCATCCAGACAATTACAGTAAAACACAGTTTCAATATGTGAGCCCTGGCACACTTTTTTAAGTTGATATAAGTATGCAGTGGTTCAGAATTGAAATATCTGTGGACTGTTACTAAAAGCTAATGCTCTATCATTTTGGAAATATGCCCTACACCAAATCCAACACCAAACCTACCCCAAATATGCAAAACTGATATTATAATTTTAAAGTCATAACATGATATTCTTCAAGTAATTGTGCAAAAATCACACTTTATTAATCAAAACTCAGAAACTTTTGTGTGAAAAGCAATAAAAGGTGTCAGAGTTTTACTGCATCTTGTGTTCACTTCTTTTGGAAACTGCAGTGATATGTAAGTGCAAACTAAATCTAGTTAAATTCTGCTGTTGGGAACTGTTGAAAACTTTTATTAGTTTCAGTCACTTAAAAATTGAAAAGGGACAATGGGCAGTCTAAATGGTGAATTCTTATTTCTGTATCTCGAATACTACAATGCGCATGCATTTATATAAATAGCGTGTTGTGTTTTCGCAGATTTATCTGATGAATATTTTGCTGACTGTATATTCTGCAAGGTCCCATTTCCCACAAGAGAGGATGCAGGCAGAGAATAAGAAAGAGAGAAAGGGAGGCACAGTGGTGTGTCGAGTGTGTGTCGGGTTTGCTGTTCTCAGCAGGTGAGAGCAGCATAAGGAATCATGTGCTCCGAGCCTATAGGGACCTGAAGCCTACACAAAACATCTTGCCCTGCCTGTTCCACGTGTATCCTCGACACTCTGTGAGATTAGACTGCCTGACTCAACCGACCCACACAAACATAAATTCTTATTACAAACATTCATCATAGAATGTGCCTCACGGAGCTTAACACCAAACAAATCTGGTGCACTGAGGAAGAAATTATAGACTGATGTGAATTAATTTGCTTTTAACATTATTATTAGGACTGTGCATAACATTAAATGGCATTTCTCGCAAATGTAAAATAGGGCCTGAAACTCTTTTTCAACAAATAGCAAAAAGGGGGGCTTAACCTTCCACAAAATTTTACATAAATTGTTTTTATTTTCCATTCATTTTATATGAGGTTTGCAAACCTGTTACTCAATATGTGACATGTCTAAATACATGTAAGCGATATATTATATATATATATATATATATATACACACTCACATTTTAACTGATCTCATGTCATCAGAATAAATCAAAGCCAAGCAATTACAAAAATTATTTCTATCATTGTAAATGTAGCTTCATTTGCTTTGCAAAGTCATTTTCATTTGCTTGAAAGCATGTTCCATTCAGCACTTAAATGTAAGTGCCACATTTTCCACTGGAAAACCGAACATCAAGCCTTTGCCAGATGGAAACCGGCCTTATCATCTTCCCACATCAAAACACCAAAATTGCAGCTTGATGTGTACAGTCACATCTTTGAAGGCAATCACGGCTGAGGTGATGAGGGTTAGATTTCTTTAACAACAGCTTTGAGTAAAAAAACACCCCATGCACCTGCTCCTTCATCTACACCCCCTTTCCTTTTATCTGGGCTTGATTGCTTTTCCCTGGATTGCTCCACTTCCCCCATTACCCCAGTCCCAGGATATTGCTGATCCCTGACCTGTATGATAGTGGGATTTAAAAAGGTCTTGAGTAGCACAAGGAAACCTGTGGATGTAATCTAGAGCTGCTCTCCTCACTAAGAGCCAGAGGATCTTCTGCTAATGAAAGCAACTCTCTCACCAGATGCTACCCTGCCTTTTAAGATCTTAGATTTGACATGCACTTCTGATTATCCTTCTAATTTCAAACCCAGGTCAAAAGGGCTACAATTTCCCCCTTTGACAGTTTTTATAATTATTGCTTTTATTAAGCGAGATCTCTTATGCAACTGTTGTATTTGCCCATTAGTCAGATTCCACTTTTCATGCGAAATATGGAAATTAGATGGTTAGATCATTTTAAAATTATTCTTTTAAAAAGTAACTTTAAAGATGTTTTATTTTAATTACTATGTGGCCAAAAAAGAAGGGGTTTCAAGCTCAGTTCAGGGTTTAGGGAATAATAAAATAAATTACTTAAAAGTACTTTTAAAACAAAAAGTATTTTTGCCCCTTGTAAAACCTGGTTAATCATTATTATTTGGGCTCACATCTAAAGTAGCAATGAAAAAAAACAACAACAAAAAGAAACTAAATATTTTTTCAAATTCTATTTTATACACAAGTATTTTTTTTCATAAGAGGATCACTTTGAGCGGTTCACCACATCAAAAAGTTTAAAATCTCCTAGTAAAAGTGAGTCAAAAAGTAAAGTAATTTCAGAGGTAGAGCAAATTATAACATTCTTAATCTGCATTTCTTTTAAGTTTAAAGGTAGATTTTTGTTCCAAAGTGAAAGTTGTAAAAATCAGACACCTAATTGTAGATTTAAATTATTCTTTATGGTCAGAACAAGACAAACTCAATAATATTGTTTCAAATCAAGAAACATGTTTGTGTTGCCTAATAATAATTTTAATAATTTAAATTATGAATACAAATAATTTTGTCTCTTAGAAGTACACATTTGATAGTAGCTTGAGTTATGGTACAGATGTAGATTTATGTTCATTATCAAAATCAGTAATATCTATAAAAAAAATTGCAATTTCAATATTATATGTTGAATTATTCAGGTTTTTATTCATTTATTGTATCCCATAGTACCATACATTTAGATCACGATAATCACAGTTAAAACTCCAAATATAGCACCTAAATACCATGGTAAAAATGTAATATGGTTTTTACATATTTGTATGAAAAACAGTAATGAAATTAGTATAAATGCATAAATGTCACAGCTAAAACACATACAAAAAAAACTGTAATTATATTTCATTACCCCTCTTCAACTACATGCAATACATGTCTACATTAATAAAAATTTAAGCAAATAAATGGTCCAAGTGGCACACTGCAAGTGACTAGTGCTTTTTGTTCCACCTTTGCCACAAAAACATTACATTAAACACTTATCAAACTCTTGTTATGGTTTATCAAGGATATTTTTACCATGCAATAATTATCATTATTGATTTATCACCCAGCCCTATTTTAACATGCACCTGTGATGCAATTAGACCATGATGAGCATGTATAAAGAAAGTTAACAGGGTCCATTTGGATTATTCTGTCAAGCCTGAAGTCAACTGTGTATAATTTAGGTACAGCACAGTGACTGCTTTCAATCATGTTTGATTACAGATTGGTGGAAATTTGGAAGTTGTAACCACATCACAGACTAGCGAAGACCAGATGTGCGCAATTACCCATCATAAATTAAATCTGTGTATTTACATAAACAGACAACATCAAATTTGTCTCACTTGTCTGGACAGCTGTTAATTGCAAAAGATGCAAGGTTGTGTAGAAGTAACATGGACTGCAAATTGAGTTCTGCAAAAGATTAGTTCCTAGTGAAGGTAAGTTAAAAAGTGCATCGACTCTTGAACTACTGGTGTATCCAATCCGAGTTTCTGTATGCAGTGTAGTGTCACATTAACATTCATTACAGTGACAGATGGAGGACATACTCGCAAATCAATACCACTGTAAGCTCCCCACCGCCTCTCTCACCCCCCTCCCACTCCACGTCCTTCCTTGCCGAACACACATTCATCATTGCTCTGAATATTATACCTCACTTTTGCAATTATTACCCCATTGAATCAGTACTCTGAAATTAGAAATGATTAAAACCATTGATCCAGTTTACAACGTTCAAACGCAGCAACCATATTGCATTGATTTGTCAACATAATCTCAGTGTAATCTTATTAAAAAAGCAGTGTTTATCTCCACAAGCTTTTTTGAATAATAATTCCCTTTCCAAGGTAAAATCATTTTAGTATACACTGATGATTCTCAGTGCTCAGGTAGTTCGGTTCAGACTGGGATCTGTCCAGTAATTTCAATAACCAAAACAAAACTAAATCAAATTTGCTTTCCTTGATACATTTTATGATTAGTAAATTCAAGTTATCAAATAAAGTTTTTATATATGTTCCTACAATACAACTACTGATTCTCTAAACTATACTAAAGCCTTCTGAGAGCTTTGGAGGACCCAGTGACGTCAAAACCTTTGGATTAATGGATTATGGTATCTACTGAGCATTTAGGTTATTTACTTGAAGTCGAACATCAACAAGCATGGCTAAATGTACAATCTGAATCATACCAAATAGCAGATTTGAACAAAAAAAGGCTAAATTAGATATTTTTACTATTAGAAAGAAGCCCACCCTTTTCTACTGAAATGTAATGTGAATGTAAATGAAAAGTGAAAAATCTGCACAGTACGCTTACCCAAATGACTTGATTTTACAATAACTTTTCCTCCCTAATCATATCGAAATGGTGAAATAAATCTCTTTCGCCGCACAGACAGAAATCAATTGATCTTTATATAAATGAGATACGGGACTCCTTTGCATTATTAACTTGGCTTTCAAAAATCTGCTTTCATGCCCACTTGTGCATTTATCTTCTATACGTTACATCAAAGAAAGAGATAGCTTATCCTTGAAATATTCTCCAACCCACTTCCTAAGGTATTACTGGATTGAATGAAAGATGTCTCATTATAGTGATTCTCTCACACTGAATAAAAATGATACTGCGGCACGCATGACTCAAGGCTCATACTTTCCAGCCATACAGGGTTTTAGGATAGTGATTCCCAACCAGCAGTATGTGAGCACTAGGGAGTATTAAATGATGTTTAGATATAAACTAATTTCAGGAGGAGGATGTACGAATGATTAAACGCAGCTGACGCTTCGTTCCCTAGTCAGCTTATTATCCCAATATCCTATCAGAGCTAAGAGACTCTCCTTTAAATAGAGCTAACTTTCCTTCTCCGGCATCTCATTCTTTGCATCCCTCCACTGCCCCTTTCACCACCTCTAGTGCTAGATTACCTATGCTAACATTTGTCCATCTTTATTTCAGATCTAAAGCATACTGGCACAAGAAACAATATGCTGATTTCTTCATCGGAAATCAGATCACCTGATTCACCTACATTCTTTATAAATCCTTTACTCTATCTAACATGCGATTAGTTAAACTGGAGATTAGGCCGGAGGACTGGCCCCAGTCTGGGTTCTCCCAAGGTTTTTTTTCTCCATTCCTCAAGGTTGGAGTTTTGGTTCCTTGCTAGGGTTGGGCATCGAGAACTGGTTCCAACTTGGAACCGGTAAAAAAATAACGATGCCATTGAAATTGTTTATAAAATTTGTTTTCGATTCCGATCATCGGTTCCAAAAGTTTCCAAAAGTGTGGCTTTATTTCACACAAAAAAAAGTCTGGGTCGGCACAGTGCAACACATAATGATATCTTGCACAGGAGGATGCACTACGAATATGACGAAACACCTACGCCTGCATGATGTACAAATTAAGGAGTGTAGTGTGTTTGACGTGCTGCGCAGGTCCACTGTCTCGTCCTCCTCAGGCAACCCTGCGCTAACCAACGTTATTTTCTCCTACATGGGCTGCAGCTCCTAAAACTAAAACTCATATAGAATAAAAATAAAATTATCCTCTGTGGAATCAAATGAGCCTGTGACATGTTTTGACTCCAGCCCACAAAGAATCGGAATTGAGAATCGAAAAGAACCGAAATCGAAATGAAGAGTCGGAATCGGAATCAGAATCGTTCAAATCAAAACGATGCCCAACCCTATTCCTTGCCACCATTGCCTGTGGTTGGCTTAGTTGGGGACACCTAATATCTAGTGATTTCATCGACACTTACAAGGTCCGTCTCTGCATTTAATTATAATTTCAACAATTTCCAGTCTATCTCTCTAATATTCATTCTGACAACGTAGATGTTTTCCTCCGTATCATTAAGCACCTTATAAGTCTTAGATCGATAGATCTCACCTTTCTCCCAAGGGGGGCGTGCATTCCGGGATCGGGCAGATACAGAATTTAAAAATACATATAAATGAATAATAATGAATTATTAACAATGTTATTAATTGTTATTGCTGTTGTTTTTGTTCTTAATAATATTTTTAGATATTTAATGTTTGTATGTCTGTTAATATAAAATAAAATATTTTAACATTTTGATGACAGTAAAAGCATACCTGAATGTAACATTTATTTTTATAATCATCATTATTATCGTTGTTATTAATCATTTATTAAGTGTTATACATTACAATTTCTTTTTGTAATTAATTAACACCTGAGCCACACTTAAGATGTAATGTAAGAATATTTGATTAAGATAAATCATAGAACAGTAGATATGCTGTTCAAAATCAAGATTGAGGGTTGAGGGTTGCTAGTGAACTATGGGGTTGTGTAATATACATAAAAGCCTGGGAATCACTATATTCTGGATTTTCTTATAAAAAAAGAAACCTAAATAAAAAGTTTTTGTCCAATCTTCCTCTGCTTGGGAAGAACTGTATTGATTCCCAGGCATGTGTGATATTAACCTGCGTGGATTAATGATTAGAGACCAGCCAAAGCCTTTTCATTTACAGATCACAGCATTTTTTCATTAAGTAAACTGCTGCTAGAACATGATGGAGGAAGGGCCGTGATTACTTGGGGATCAAAGGAAGGACAGAGAGGGAGGTTAAACCTGGTCTTGTGTGTACACTGAACCCTGATCCATCAGCCGCCTTCTGCATGGATATACTGAATAAAGAATATGAATCTCAAAAATCTCCTTAATTTCTTTCTCATCTTATCTCGTCTCTAAAATCTATGCCCAGCCATTTTGGTTTCATAAATCAAACACATTGGCTCTGTATTTGCAGACAGTTCATTGTGGGCTATATTTTATAATCCATAGCTGTCACCCATCAGTAATTACTAGCACCACGTGACTGTTAAACTGGGATTTAGGGTGATCTGTTTATTACAAAACACCTTGTCATGAGGCACAGACAATCTTTCAGACGATCAGTCATTAGAGTGCTGTGTGGTGTACAGATTATGCCTTATGGGAACCTTGAGCATTCATTATTCAGTAATTTATTATTATTACAAAATGTCATGGATTTCTGAAAAGAATTCACTTTTTTACCATTTTCATTTCTTTCAATTATGCATGGTGTTTCACTTTTTAAAAAACTAAGCTTTACAATTGTTGTCCTTTAGTTAATGTATACATTTAAATACAGCACAGAAAATGACAATACATTTCAAAATGATTTATTAACATTTATCAGACTTGTTTTTTTTGCCCCGCTTCACACAGACACTAGCAATTTGGGCATTATCTGAAATAGCAATTGAATAACAATATACAATTTCCCGCAAATGCAATAATTCTAACTTCATTTAAATGCTAACAAACATCATATCCTTAATAAAACGTTTTAATGAAATTATAAATCATATAACAGTCTTTTTTCTTTTTGAATCAAAATAAGTATGGCGTCTAATTAGACTAAGATGCAACCTGCTGAGTATATATTCGCTGATGTCCTAAGAGACTCACTGCCATAGTAACTGGCCCCATGCGAGTCTCCAGATGCTACTGTCTGCCACTGCTCTCACTCAGGTTCTTTTATCCTTCTACTACCCATTGACCGTATCATGATTTTTCAAGCTATACATTCTTGTCGGTCCTAGAACAATATTATGGTTTTAGTCATCATCATATCCCTCTAATTATAAGGGTGTATAAAGAAATGGTTTACTTGTTCCTCTGATCCTCTGCAGTGAATGGGTGTCATCAGAATGAGAGTTCAAATAGCAGACAAAAACATCACAATACTCCAAAAGTAAATAGCACAAATCCAGTCCAACAATTAATGTCCTGTAAAGTGAGAATCTGAATGATTGTAAGAAATTATTAAAAATACACAGAAGTCTATATAATTCATAATAATGCTTCCTCCGGTGAAACATATTTATTCTTTGTTGTACACTCACATCAAAAGCTATCTACATATTTGTTTATAACAGTATTTGATGGTTTTATCACTTGTAAATTGTGCTTAATCTGTGCATATTTCTCTTCTGATTCTGTGAATACAACTTTTCACAAGAAACAAATATCATGGATAAAAGACTGTTTTAAGTGCAAGCAACGGTTTGAAGAATGGACTGGAGTCATGTGGATTATTGTGATGTTTTTAGTAGCTGTTTCTACTCGGACATTCACTGCAGAGCATCCATTGATGAGCAAGTGACATAGCCTAGTGCTACATTTCTACAAATCTGTTTCAACGACGAAACTCAAAATAATCTCAAATTTTCCTTTGTGTGAACTACTCCTTTAAAAGTTGGCTTGTTTGTTTGATGTTTATCCAGCACCACATGACCATGAACCAGAAGAAAATTCTCATCCAGGTCCTCTTCTAGCACTACAAGTTCTCGTCTCACAAAATGATCAGTGCTGACAGGTCAGCCATCACCATGCCTTGCTCTCCCTCTCCCCCCTGTCATCTTGAGACCGGCCTCATGTTGTGACAGTGTAAATTACATCAGTCACTGCACTGGGGCGAACACACGCTCGTGCACTCATCCGATACACACGTGAAACACACTCTGCTTGCTTACTACGTAATACAGACTGTGTTTTAACAACTCGAGTTCTTTTCTTCTGACACACAGAGATGCACACACACAGAGCTCAGCACCATATGTTGACCTCTCCTACACATGAGGTGCTCTGGCCCTGGAGGGAAATAAATTACACACTAATATTACTGTGCAGTGGCACACTTCGCCAAAAGACAGATGTTTACTCGGGATGATCTTTAAACAAGACTTTTCACATATTTCCTTTTCCTTAATGCTGTTCAAAGCTTGCTCTCTCAAGCGAAAAATATATTGCTGTAACTGCTGGTCTAAGTCAGTTTCTTCTCCCCCCTAATATAAATGTTTAATAATTTTACAAATTAAAATTCCAAAAACAAAAACAAAAGGAGTGCAATTTGCAGATTAACGCATTAACACATTTTGCTGTGGTAGGTAGGAAAGGGTTTTGTATTTACCTTTTATGTGGGTTGCCATGACAGTGGAAAACACATTGCATTATGCTTGATCTTCAGTCGTTTGGTTAATTAACAAAAACAAAGTGAGCACTGCTATATGAAGTCATCTGAATGTATGGTTCTAAATGGCAGGAAATCTATTCTTGGAGCATTCCACTAATGACGCACAACTTGGTGTCCTATGACTTTGTTAATGCATTACAGACACAAATACCGCATTTCTTTGTACAAAGGATTATCTAACATAAAATTTATGCTTGCACGAAAAATTACAAATGACAAACATTTTTATTGTTTCAAGCTGTTTTAAAACCATGCGTTTCGTGCAGATGAGCCAATGGCAGTGGAAATGTCGCCACAATAACAGACCGGTGTGTAAAACTGATATATTCTAAAGATACTGTGCCACAAACTTTAAATATTTCACATACATTTAAAAATCCTGATAAGCACTCATTGTCACAGTTGTGAAAATGACAGCTTTCTTCTTTCATGAGGGGTCGGCAACACAGCAACTTTGTTTCTTGGTGTAACATGACACACACGTCTCCTAGAACTCCAGTATAATTCAACCAATCTGACAACAACTTCAAAACTCCTGAAGTGTTACCACTGTTGTATGCATCAGACATTCAGCCACCAGTCCGTGAGTGTGATGTCTGAGGCAAAGACTAGTGTTTATGCTAGCAAAATGGCAAACGATGCAATTTATTGTATTATTCAAGATTCATTTTCTGATTGTCATACTCTCACTAAGTTGCAATTTTCATCAGCTCAAGCAGAACGTTAATGTCATCTTGTGCTTCAGCAAGGGATCTCTGGCTAAAACTAGCAAGCGTTAAAGTTAGTCCATGCTAACATACAATCCTAAACAGCTAACTGTTCTCACACTGTGTGCAGCGCAGGGCAAAAACACATAAACATCTACAGTACATTTTAAGTGCCTCTCAATATTAAACTAGTTAAATGTAAATGAATTTAATCTTACAGTAAAAATTGGTGATCCTGACTGTTGTCACCCAAGATTATGACTGTCACATTGCATATGAACACTCAGGCGAAGACAGGATTGTTGCAATTGTTTTAACTCCCGACGGGCAGATCAAAGGAAACACACACACATCGAAGTAACCTTAATAATCTGACAAACACAAGACAAACCAAACAGGCTTTTAAACAGGACAACATTAGGGAGAAATCAGGACAGGTGAGGAACACAGATGGGACGGATAACTAATTAACTAAACAAGAACAGGAACCTGACCAAATAAGGAAAAACAGGAAGACATGAAAAACCGAAAGCAATACAAAAACTTTCAGATATCCCTCAAAGGCATATTTATTTTCTACTTGAATGCTCCTGGATGAGAGGTGGTCATTCTGTGAATTTATCTTCTTGGGACAAGGTTTTTACACTGACAGCTGTCATTTTAAGACAGTGAGTTTGTTCAACAAGTGAGCAACAGTGACTAAGAGAGGCACGGGGCTTTGTATAATTGTGATATAATCCAATGCAATATTCCTTACGTTTATGACATCTGAAAAGTAACATCTTCTTAACACTTCTACAGCGTAATGACATGACAAGTGAAATTTGAACACAAATTGTTGTGTTGACTTAATTCATCAAGCTTTCATTCTCTCTCTCTCTCTCTCTGTCTCTGTCTCTCTCTCACACACACAGGGCCCAACTTTAAACCCTGCTCATGGAGAGCATGTTTAAATAAATTATTTAAAGAATAGAAATATAAGATATGCATTGGAAGATCTACACATAGCAGTCTTCATAGCTTTACCCTGCATCGCCTATGTCACCAGCCTATATTCCATTCAGACAGAGTATCGAGCAGATCTTTTGAATGTCAAACCCCTCATCCTCTCAGGGCCTGACTAATCATAAAGAGTGAGAACATGTCTTTTTACCTTCTCTCGAAGCTTTCTGATTTTGTCCTTGACATTCAGACAGCAGAGCCTGTCATGAGGCTCACAGAGGAATACTGTGTGGGTGCGAGGTGTGTGGGTCTGAAGAGCTGGTGAAGACTTGCGTTAGTGTGGGAATGTGTGTGTGAGTGTGTAATTCCAGTTTGGATTCTCTGCAGCTATTACAAAACATTAAAGTGATACTCCGTCAAGCAGGGCTGAACTGCTGTCTAAGTAATTACTGCAGTGCTCTGAGAAGATGAATTGATATTATACTGTTGAGTTACTAGTCCACTTTTGAATACAACATGCATCATATGTCTGTGAAAATCATTCAATTACTGTAGCACTACAGAAGTCAATAACGTGCACCGGTCCATAGAGCCCTGTGAGGGTTTAATAACAATTCATTACCTCCATAGTAACAGATGAAGAAAACACAACAGATTTAAGTCTTTAGAAGGGCTGCACGATTTGGGAGAAACTCTGATATTTAAAAAAAAAAAAATCATGTTTAAATTTGAAATTTTACAAATTGTAGGTTCGCTGTGGCCAAAATTGTGAGATTACACATGAAAATGTACATTTAAAAATAAATAAATGATAATAGGAATTATTATTATTAAAAATAATAATAAATATTACTACTATTTACTAAGTAAAATAAAATGTTTCCAATTTCGTCCCTTTTATAATTAATTGTGCAGTTCTTTTTTTTTTTTATAAACAATGGCAATGACACCGAATTGAACCTCAAGTCAACATCAGATTCAAATAATATTCCAGAGAACTGCTAATACGTTTGGTCTACAATAAACAAAAAGCAGCAAAAGATAATGGCAATTCAAAAAGTATGCACCACAAACATATTTACATTGTATGATGGAAAACAACTAGGATCCAACTAGGAAACCAAAGTGATTTCTGTTCTTAAGTGGTTGTTTTAAAATGTTACGACTCTCTGCGGCCTCTGCAAACAGCAAACATCCATTAGTATAATGCTAAAAAATGCATGAGTTGTCCCACAAGTATTATTTCCACAGAATTCAGGAGGCTATAATATAGGCAATTTCTATGGCAGTGGAAGTAAAAATAACCCTCCGAACAGACCAGGGTGAAATACAGAAGAAACGGTTACTAGACATAGTGATCCTGTAATAACCAAATGTTGGGCAGCCAATCAAAGCAATCCCCTTGTGGGGGAAAAGAGGATCTCTGACATTTATAATTCACTCGCTGGGTGAATAGCTGATGATCCAGATTAAAGATTAAACCTAAATATCTTTTTAAATTGTTAAAAGAGAGATAGATTTGACAGATTAGCCATGTGAAGTGACTTTTAAGAAATATTTTGGGTTCAGTAAAAATTAAGCTTAAAAGGCAGCAATTAAAGTGAATGGAGCCAAACCATAAAAGTAAATACTAAACATTTTAATAGTAAAGCCACAAACAAAACATCACACATGCAAACATATGTGCAAAACAATTCCTTACAAATATTTGTGTAGATGCATTTTCAATTTTAGCTCTAAAATTAAACCATTTTATCTAAAAAAAATAAACGGTTTAAATAAATTTTACAGAAATTAGAATTTGTTTTTCAGTGTTTAAGTTTTATAAAGCTCCCTGTAAAACATGGTGTAAAATTTTCCTTAAGCAATTTCACAAATTGCTAATTAATTTACAAAAAAATAAGTAAAAGTAATTATACATTAATGTTTAAGTAGAAACACTGAAATATAGTTTTATTTGCAAAACATACTCTGATAATCTTTTTACTTGCAACTTCTATTTTTTTTTTTTTTACAAAAAGCTTCACGTTTGTGTTTTATATCTTCCAATAAATGGCTCCCCATTCACTGTTTTCCCAATATGTGTTGTTTTATTTATTTTTAGGAAAATAAGGGTAAATAAAGTGAAAAGTCATTTTAAAAATTATTTTCTTCTTTAAAAAAAGCAGTAATTTCATTTCATCAAATTATTTTTATGAAAGCTTTTTAAGAAGACTTATGACACACTGCATCTAATGCACAATGCCAAGTAAAAAACGTACTATATCAATATCTACCACTCGTTTATCGTTAAAAAATCACATGTGCTAGAAGGTCTTGTCCTCTGTGCACATCTATTTCTTAACTAGAAGCTGGTGGGGGCATGTCAGCATCCTATTTATAGCCTGCCGAGAAATAATTCAAAGGAATCTGAGTGAAGATCTCTTAAATCTTCCCTTTCACAGTCCTACACGGAATGAAAAAGAGAAATGTCTCTTTCTGCCTCAAAAGCCATCTGTATGAGACAGTGAAGCACACCTCTGAAAAGGTGTGAGTTATATCATGAACATCACAGTGATGGATGTGGCATCTGTTGGACAGACATAACAGCACACACGGCGCTTGTTTCCAACTGTGACGGTAAATAAAAAATGTAAGCTCTTTTTCCAAAAGAACTTTCAAAAGTGAATTTAAATGCGGGATGGAATAAGAATGAAATTCTCTTAAAGAGACAGTTCACCCAAAAAATGACAACTCTGTCATTCCAACGGATTTTCTTTGACTTTTAACATTTAGGCAAACTATCCCTTTAATCCAATTGAAAATAAACACACAAGCATCGTTTAAAAAAAAACACAGACTTGCTGACACCCAGCCTAATTCAGACTTCAGTCCAACAGATGCTTAGAAAGCCGACTTGTTCAACTCGTTAAAGTGACATTCATCATTTCCGCTTGAACAACCCAGCGAATTAAACAACATTACTGCCCTACAGTCAAGTAATTGAAGTAATTGCCACCCAAACTGCAGATACTGACAGCGTTTCCACTTCTTCTCACAATTTCTGTCTCCTCACTCACTTCTCCTCAGCACCGCAGTCCAGACTCGAAAATTTGTACTTTCTAACCTCTTTGAAGCTCAAATTTCTGGCCTGGAGGATCTATTTCTACTCTTTCCTGTAAGAATAAACCGTTAGCACACGCAACACTTACCTCAACAATCTTCATAAGGCTGAAACGTGCCGCTGTAGGCGCTCCACTTCGTTTGGGCTGGCTGAATTCAGTGGTTCAAATTTCAGTAGCGAGTTAGTAACTGAAGCATGGCACGTAAATAAAACGTAGCCCGCGATAAAACGCCTATCCGCTGTCAGAGTGTAACTTTAACACCGCTGGCAGCGGGGTTTGGGGAGATGTGAAACGCTCGCGCAGCGCTCGCGTGTGTTGGGCGTGCGCATCCTGTGCTTCTATTCTCGCGCGCTCTCTAGGGACACCGATGCTGCTGCTGATATTGCCAAGCAACAGCTTCTGTAATAACCCGTCAAAGTCTGGCGAAGCTCAAGTTTGGCATGTTTAGTAAGACACGATAGAATTAATTTCGGATCGTATGCATCGACATTCATCAGCAGAATCGCTCTAATAAGGTCATTTATGTCTTAGTTAAAGTAACTTTCATAAATATCATTAACAGACATTAAATGGCACATTGCTATGCTTTCCGCATTCGTTTTAATACACTGGAAATCATTTTAGTTTTCTTTTATCTCAATTTTTTATATTTCTCTGTTTTCCATGTCAAGTTTCTTTATTTACTCTCATTTAAATGTTTAAAAATATTGTATTATCATATAGCCTCATCATGATAAAAGTTATTCAAAAGTTTTAGAAATCTAATATTACAATTAAATAAATATATTTTAAAAGCCCAAGCTTGATCATAGTATTTTGTCATTTTGTTCATTTTAGGTAAAATGGTTTGGACCAATATGATACAGACACAAATACAAAACTTGAATACATTCAAATATAAACATCAACGTTTCATCAAAACAGCTATTCTGAATGTACATTCATTATATTTGAAGAATTCTATAATTATATAAATATTCAGATTATATGTTGTACCCACACTATCAAAAAAATATAATAAAAACAAATAAATGACAATGATGATTAATGGCATACAAACTAACACTGCTAAAGAAGAAGTCAAACCAAAGATAAAACTATAAAGACAAATATTTTTAAAAAAAAATTAATAAATATGGCAAAAATCAAACAAACTTGCTTTTTTTATATACAACATATATTTTTTTAATATTAACAAAAACTATAATAGAATCTCAGTGATATTAAAATAACACTTATTTCATCCAAACACACTCTTCTATGCTTGTTTACTGGGTGACGGTGGACAGGAGTCTATAAATAAATATACAGTCCATAAATAAATTCCGACTCTAGGGACTAACAGAGATTAAAGGAACATAGTGAATTTATTAAACTGGGAATGATATCATTGTGCGGCACTGCCCTATTTTACCAAGGTATGAGAATACATAGCAAACCCATTCAAAAGTGTATTTATTTAATGATTTTTTTTTTTTGTTGCATGAACAATTTATTTAAGTCTATAACACAATGCAGATTAACCTTTCTCCTGTCGATCAAATTTTATTTATGACATTTTTTTGTCTATCGACTTCAGCAACTCTAAAACAATAGACTTCTACCACCAAATGGATTAAATGATGTACCGGAGGCTGTTGTGCTACTCTATCCTGAAGGCACATATTGATTGCTTTATAAATTACTGTCAGTTTACATCATTTCATTTCTTCACTGTCACCATGAGGTTGTGCTCTCTTTTCCTTACAGCAATACATTTCACCTCGCTGCCCACAAGATAACCAATTGTTTTTTTTATTCACTGTAGAAATAGACAAAAGAATATTGATCTTATGATTCAGGTCTTCTTGTTGCTCAATCCCCACAGCCCTAAAATCTTTTCTCCAGTCCAAAATGAAAGGCAATATGAGATATTTTCTTCAAGGTCCTTTGCTTGAGCGTAACCATTGACGTAGAGGTCCAAGATGATATCTCAGCAGGTTTACTTAAAAGATACTTTTGTCCAGGTAATCACAATGTAGAAGATTTTAGTTGCTTGGACTTGGAGGGACAGACACCTTAGGTTTCATCAAAGTCATTCGAGTTATTGACATGAAGACGAGTAATGATGGCAGAATTGTCATTGCTGGGTAAAGTATAACTTCAATGCATGTTTCTGCATATTGAACACTTTTCATCAATGCCAATTTATTTGAAAAGAAAAAGTTTGCCTTCACAATCTTTCATCAGAATGTAACTACTACATCCACATTCGGGTAACAACACAATTGGCTCCATATATAGAAGTCCTATTGGACCGCTCCAGTTATGTAGATGCGGCCGCCATGTTGGAACGGTAAACTTCACGTCACTCACCATACTCTCTAGAGCCCTTTTTTGCAGGATTGTGACATCTCGAATATTTATTGATTACTATGGTACTCACAAAACCAGAGAAACTTTTCTCATATAATAAATTCTCAAAAACTTTTTAAGCAAATGCAACGTTTTATCAGTTTTTTTTTTTTTTCTCAGATTTGCAAAAGAATATTATTTACAATCTATATATTTATTAAAAGGACCTACTTTTCACTTGCAAATACATTAGAAAGTACACCAAGTTGCGAATGCTGGCTCATATTGACTTTAACACAATTACTGAAGGGTCTACATTGACATTTCAGATTACCAGATTTTGACATCTACTGATTTATGATGTCATTGGTAATACGATTCTTCTGTCAAGTTTAAGGGTGGCAAATCTATCAGTGACTGAGTTGCACCTGGACCGCACTTCTTCCTTGTATGGATCTCCAACCAATACATAATTAGTTCATGTGTAGCGCTAGAAGCTTCTTTTAGCTCCCTAATGGAGCTCTTACCAGGAGATCAAATAGCAGTTCGGTCAATGATGAGGTTTGTGGATAAAAGAAATGATGATGTCATCTACATCCCCGCCTGTCTGATTGCATGAGCAAACCTCAAGCCTGAACGGCAGTGCACAAACAAACAATAAAGTGACTGATGCTGTTCAAGTGTGTAAAAAACATGTTTTGAAGACCATCATGCACGTACCTTTCAGTTGGGTGGTTAACAACTGCATCAGATGAACCAGAAATAGTAAAACTCATGGGAGTTGGCTATTTATGGAATCACACTTTGCTATTGCATGTGACCTGCTGATTTCAGAGGGCGAGACACAAATCCCAGACACGAATCTTACCCTCACAGGAGACATTTTGGAAAAGTAACTTCTAAAACAAGATAAAACTTCCACCAGGTGCTTCAGACAGACTTATTTATAACAAAAAAAACCCAAAATGAATAGTTCTTTCTCAAAGGATGGCATTTTCTGTCCTCTAACTGGATTTAGATGGCTGCCTCTGTCTTCTAAATTTAGATGAAGAAAGTGAGTCAGCCCACAGAAAGTCAATATTAATGGTGATTTATAGGCGAGCGAAAAAGAAAATGTAACCTCGCAGGATTTTAGTCAGTGTAAGAGCACCTGGCCCACAGGCTCAGAGGTAGCAGCATCAGAGGCACACTGGGGTGGAGGCAGTACAGTCAGCTCACATGACTGCCCTCTGCTGGCTCACTGGACCACCGCACAACACTGACACTGACTGAGTGCATCCATGCAGTGCACGTCATACACTAGACTTCTGAACAGATTGTGAAACACTAGGTGTCATAGTCATACACTTGCTGAAGTAAAACTGTCTGAATAGCTGAGGATCACACACTACCAGACTTTGAAGTTTTTTCAAACGCGACAAACTCATGCAGTAACACGGGACTTGTTGCTAAATCGGCTCTGAAATCCTACGATTGGATGGAATCATAGTCTGAAAACAAGAGTCTGTGACCATCATGCAGTATGTGATCTGCAGACTGGCTCTGACTCTCCGCAGCTAGCGTCGACTAGTTCAGATTGTAAATTGGGGCAAAATCTGGACAAAAAGTTGTGTAGGATATTTCAGCCTTAATTAGAAACATCTGAAGGGGATGTGGACCATATGACCATGCTCAGGATTGAGCTGTAGGTGTATAAGGACTCGAGTCCCACTTTAATGACAAAAACCCCTGCAAGGAATTCACATGGCACAAACTCTGAATACAAAAATGTACCAAATTTGCCTTGTGTTGTAATCATTATGATCACAATATGTAATCTTATTGATTTTGGTAAATAATTATGCCTATATGGAATTTGATGTAGAAGTGAATTTGGTGTTTGGTTACACTTTATTTTAAGAGTCCACTCTTAACTGTAAGTAACTTTGTAAATAACGTCAACTAATTCTCATAGTGGACAGTTAGGGTAGGTTTAGAGTTAGTAGAAAGACGTTTCTGATAGCCAGTATGTAGTATGTTGTGGACCCATCAAAATAAAGTGTTAGAAGTTATTAAGTCTAATAATACTCTAATAACTGCTAGTTGACAGTAGTTATTGTAGATTGTCTAAAGTGGACTATCGAAATAATGTGGTACGGCAGTTTTCACTCAGAAACTTCTAATCAATTTCACAAACATTTACATGGAACTAGCAAGTAACACATTGAATTGAATGAGACGTTTTGTAGTACTGAAAAATTATTTTTCTATAGAACACTCTCCAATTATCTTCATTAACTTCTTCTGAAACTGTAGTTACTGTGAAATTTAGTCAGATCAGTGCTATATTTAATTTCTGTCAGGGATGAAATTATGCTAGATAGAAGGGATAGAAGTATGGTGTGTTTAACTGTATTGCTGTCTAACAACATAATTCACTGATTGTGAATTAAAATGCAAAATCATGTGATTCAGAAACTATGTTCATGATGACAAAACTAAGCATATATGACTGCCCATGCGATACAGACACACACAAAAAATTTGTGTAGGACCAATTTTCGCTTAGAAATTTTTAGGATTTTTCAATTAATTATGAAGAAAGAGCAAGCAGTAAAAAAAAATAGTTACACAAAAGTTAATATTAGCAAATTATTTTGCTTACAGAGATCACCCAAAAATGAATATCCCAAAAAGTATTCTTTTAGCTTCATAAAGTTAGGGTTGAACCACTGATGAGACATGGACAACTTTAACAATGTCCTTACTGCATTGCTGTCTATGCAGGGTCAGAAATATCTTCATTTGTGTTCCGAAGATAAAGGAAGGTCTTACATGTTTGAAATGACATGAGGTGGAGTAAATAACTAGAGAATTTTCATTTTGGGGTGAACTATCTTTTTAATGAAGTTTTAAAAGTACATTATATCAAATGCAGCCTGTTTGAAAGTTTATTGTAAAGTCTGTAAAGTTTGTAAAAATGGTCATGTGAAACAAAACGACAATGCTTTTTGTTGCAATGAACCTCAAAGCACACCACAGAGAGCAATAAAATGTGATAAAACATTCTCTGTATCAATACAAACAGTGTTGTGGCTGTCCAACCTGAGGAAACTGTCTGCCGTGTCCAGAGAATTACTTTTGTTTGTTTGCTGCAGGTGCTGCTTCCTGCACCTCTATGGAGCGCTCGGACCCTCAGCCCTCTAAAGACAAACTCCTCATTGGGTTCCTACACCAGAGCGAACATTACAGACATGGGAATAGAACATCATCAGCAGTGCATTTGGCAATTACCCTGAAATGTAATCTATTTCTTGGGGCTACTGAGTCCCTCGCCACATTAGTGCCTCAAGGTTTGTGTGTGTGCTTGCAATTTTTTTCAATACCTTACTGCTGCATTCAGTTAAAAACTGGACCCATATCACAGTTTTCCACATCACTGGGCCACTCATACTGCATTCCTCATCAGGAGATTGGGAGTATTACAGCTGAAATATTGCCTGTGACCTTTGACCTGTCCCACATGAGCTGAGCACTGGGGGAATAGAAGCAACAGCATTACTCTGATGTGCTGATGCAACATATTTATATTTAACAATATTTTCTAGCCTACACATTGGCCCTGATGGCTGTATTCTAGATCAAGGTCATAAATTGTTTGGCCCTTATGGCAGTAATGAATTTATTATCGACTGAAAAGGGTGCAAAGGTCAATTATAGCACAATCTGCAGACCTCATCATGTTTGTTTTCAGTACCATGTGGCAATTTGATGGATTTAACCAGATTAAACTGAGCATGAAACAATGTGTACAAATTAAAAAGTATATTTTGCTACCGGCTGACACAAACCCTACCTTCTGTGAAATAAAAACAGCACTAAGAATAGAAATAAAGAATCTATTGTCACCACATTAAACAGGTCCATGGTAAATCCTGTATAATTGACAGATGTCACCTGCTGGTGTCCAGTCGGTAGGAATCTGCCACTCTCTTCATATCTTTAGCTGACAGGTGGCAGGAGTTTCAGGGACAGGAAGACGTCAGCAGAACTTTGATGACACTGGCATTGTCTCGGCTGGCATTTGCCTGCTTGCAGAGCAGTGAGCCGTGAACAATAGTCTGCTTTCAGACTGCTCATCAACAGCCCCCTTCAAAAACACATACGTCTTCATGATAGAAAGATCATTCGAAAATGGTAGAAACTACAGTAAACAAAATGATACACAGATAGTTAGATAGATAGATAGATAGATAGATAGATAGATAGATAGATAGATAGATAGATAGATAGACAGACAGACAGACAGATAGATAGAT
>JAUCMU010000053.1:9686087-9709651 GCA_032275025.1 Enteromius treurensis
TGAGCTCCAGAGATGCAGTCGGGAGATGGGAGAAAGTTGTAGAAAGTCAACCATCACTGCAGCCCTCCACCAGTCGGTGCTTTATGGCAGAGTGGCCCGACGGAGGCCTCTCTTCTGTGTAAGACACATGAAAGCCTGCATGGAGTTTGCTGACAGCTAAAGGACTCCAAGATGGTGAGAAATACGTTTCTCTGGTTTGATGAGACCAAGATAGAAATTGTTGTCCTTAATTCTAAGCGGTATGTGTGGAGAAAACCAGCTACTGCTTATCACCTGTCCAATACAGTCCAGACAGTATATTATGGTTGTGGCAGCATCATGCTGTGGGGGTGTTTTTCAGCTGCAGGGACAGGACAACTGGTTGCAATTGAGAGAAAGATGAATGCGGCCACGTACAGGGACATCCTGGACCAAAACCTTCTCCAGAGTGCTCAGGACCTCAGACTGGGCCGAAGGTTTACCTTCCAACAAGACCATGACCCTAAGCACACAGCTAAAATAACGAAGGAGTGGCTTTACAACAACTCAGTGACTGTTCTTGAACGGCCCAGCCAGAGCCCTCACTTAAACCCAATTGAACATCTCTAGAGAGACCTAAAAATGGCTGTCCACCAATGTTTACCATCCAACCTGACAGAACTGGGGAGGATCTGCAAGGAGAAATGGCTGAGGATCTCCAACTCCAGGTGTGAAAACCCTTTTTAGTTTTTCTTTTTTAATAAATCTGCAAAAATGTCAACAGTTGTGTGTTTTTCTGTCAATATGGGGTGCTGTGTCTACATTAATGAGGATTTTAGCAAATGGCTGCAATATAACAAACAGTAAAAAAATTTAAGGGGGTCTGAATACCTTCCGTACCCGCTGTATTTATGTATACAGTATGTGCATGAAAGCATTTTATTTTGCTTTAAGTCATACACACATACACACACACAGCTATTGCTACAAATATACCCGTGCTACTTAAGACTGGATTTGTGGTCACATATATAAATTTTAGTATACAATATTTAGCAAATTATCCATAATTTTATTAAAACAATATTTATATAAAAATTGCACAAATACATATAATCGTTAAGAATTACCATTTCATTTAGCTTTCTCTGAAGCATGCTGTAAACAGTTCCATGTAAATACAATGGTAAATGATTATCTGAGGGTGTGACGAAAAAAATAAATAAAACCTTAATTCCCAAACACCACCCACGAAAAAAAACACCACCTTCATTTCACAGCACTTGTTTAGCAGTTTCACTTCCTCCAGCAAGCCTGGACTGAACCTTTGACCTCCAAGCGCAAGGTGTGCGTGTAAAAAATTGTTTCCTGGAGTCTATCGTAAACCCTTGCCCCATCTCTGTAGCCAGTGTGTCTGATGTGGACTGACTTCCTGTTACGGCTATTTTTGTATCTGTGTGGCGATCAATTTGAAAATGTTGGAGGCGGCGATGAGAGGACTCACAGGAAGACTCCTGTTGGTTTCACAACACGCTGGGCTAACTTTGGAGTGTGCTTGTGCTGACTATATAAGCATTTCACCAATCATCCAAAAACAGACCTGTAGCTATGAAAAGCAACAACTTGAAGTTAAAGCAGGTCATAAGCAGTAACCCTCACCTCCATGAGCTGCATGAGGTTTTCAAAGTACTCCTCCTCATCGATGGACAGTTTGCCGTTGTGGTAGATGATGCGGTAATGCTCCACCTTGCCATCGCAGCTGACACACAGGGTGTAGTCTCCGGGGTAGTTGGTGCTCTCACGCACCAGGAAGAGGCCTGTCTCTGGGGGGTAAAGCAGCCTCTCGGCCTGCTCGCGTGTGATCTTTCCATGAAACCATCTGAGTGACAACAGATAAAAGACATGCGTTTGCTGCTCTGTTCATCATTCACAAGTTATATCAAAGCATGGTTTGTGTAGCTGTGGTCTTCTGAAGAACAGTTATCAGTCAGTTGATGAAGTTGATGCAAAACAGTAAAGTGCATAAACCTCTGCAAGCACAATTGTGTCTGTACTTGGTGTATATGACTTTCTTCTTTCAGACAAGTTTTTTAACAATTTATCCTGGCTCTTCCAAGCTTGTTATGCTGGTGGATAAGCAGCCAATATTCTGAAGCTCAATAAATGGGATATATCCGCAAGTACTTGTGGGGAGTCAAATATGCCGTCATTTTCAGTTTTTGGGTGAACTATTGCTTTAAGAACCTGTTCTTTTAATGAATAGGTCAAAAACACTCAGGAACCCACAAGTTATTATTCTGAATCTAAAAAATAACACATATTTAGACGAGAACTTACAAGAGTTGTACTATACTGTATTTTATGTAGAAAACTCAATGTAAGAAAAACATTATGCAGCATTTTTTTGTTTAAATGTAGTGTGAACTGAAAGAAATTAAATTATTTTGCATTTGAGACAAATGAATAAATGCAGTCCAAATCACACAAAAATGACTCTTATTGATAAAATGACTGACTCTGTCAATAAAGTGTAAAAACAGACTTGTGAACGGGCGAGTTAACACTTTGAATTATGCTAAAAACAAACAATGTTGTTGTAAAGGTGTTATAAACATTAATATCTGTCAGAAAATAGCATTGTTTTGTTGCATTTTAGAACAATTAACAGAGTGGGCTTCATAAAGACTCATGTTGATACCAAAATAGTGTTGCTGTAACAGCTCTACATTTTACAAACACTAAAATGTGTCACATGGATTGTTATGTTGAGTTAAGTATGTACTTAGGACCAGCTATCGGGAACATTTAATGAGAAACACTGAATCAGATACATAATATTGTGACTGAAAAAAAGGAAGCTAAATTACAGGCTTCCAAAAGGAGCGCTGGCCTTGCCTGGCCCTTCTGTGGCTTCTCTGGCATGACAAACATCCAATCTGTATCTCCCAATTACCCACACGTATACATACGCACCATTGAAAATAAACCAAAAGCTGTGCACAAAAAAAAAACGACTGCAACCCTCACGATCTGCTAAAGCCAAACACGTCTAAGACTAAACCACCCATTACACGTGGCTAAAAGCAGACATCCAGATCCCATATATCAGGTTTGAAGGATTCACTTGACGCTGCATTGCCACGATAAATAAAACTGATGCGTCAGCCTCATTACAGCCATTGTTCCTTCTAAAAGCAGTAAGTAATTGAAGAATATCGCAAGCGAGCCCTAATCGTGATGCATGTCTCTGGCCTTTGCATATCAGATGCTGAGAGATGGACTTTTTCCACTGGCCTGAGTGCTGCTATTTGTATAACTCCCTGATTTCTCCTTCTATTTTAAACAGCTGGCCGATTCAAATGAGTCCTTGGGTTATTGTGCTGGACCGGAAAGCAGGAAGACATTTGTGTATTATTATAGATATACAGTAGTAGGTGATCTGTGATTATATCAGCGATACACGCTAAATATAGCGCGCCAATGTTTGCGTGTATGATATGTACACAAACACTCTCTCTTATTGTAGTTCAAGTGAGGATCAGTGAAGACAAAACATTTTTTAAATATATAAAAATATGTGCAATTGTACTCACGGCATGAGGCTCAGTTTACCGCCTGATTTCACTCCTTCTCTCTTCTGAACGTAGTTTGCTGGTATGGTACCCTCTCGCCCTGCTGCATTTTTAGCTTTGTACCAGTTTGGATCCTGGAAGAAAGCATCAGTTAGATGCAAGATATTTAGTTGAATGTTCAGCCTGCATTTTCAATACAATAAAACTTTTTTTCAATACTGAGTTCAATTTTTATTCTGTTGCTCACACAAACTTATTGAATGGTGCAATTAATTACATTTTAAAATATGTTTAAAAATTTCAACCACATTTTAAATTGTATTCATTTGTTACAGTATTACTGTATTTTTGATCAAATACCTGCAGCCTGAGAATTCTTTCAAAAACATTTAAAAATATAAAATTGCAAACTTTTAATTTGTACTACATAAAAACGATAAAATTACATTTTTACATTTGTAAATTAAAACAATCATTTTAAGGGGGGGTTATGATGTATAAATGATGACAATTTAAATATGTGTCATTCGGACTTTTCAGAAATTTACCTTAGTTACTCCAGTTATAGTAAGAATATCTCCTTTGCACATAGGCAAGTCCTGGTCAGTCGATCCTGGGAAGTTGTACCTGGCTACACACTCGGTGCCAGCAGGCCAGGTCGTCTAGAGAGGAGGATGGGAACATAAAAAAAAGACCTTGGTGTACAAACACAGGATGCTGCATAAATGAAATAAAGTCACAATTAACATTATAGCCAAATGGCAACTTTTGAAGGTGCATGTTACCGAAATGGTAGACATAGCTGAGGGAAACCGTCCTCTCACAGTCGACCCGTTTCAGCTGGTAACATCAGAGCTGAGCCTGAGGCGTACAGCTGCAGCCAGAACTGGCCAAAGTTCTGTGAATAAAAAAAACATACAAGTCATACCTGGATGCACACGATTTAATCGAATAACATTAGAAACACTGAACATGTGCTTAAGTGCTAAATCCTGAAAAGCATTTACAAGTTACAAGGATACAGAAAATGAACTTTAGCAATGACTCAAAATTAGACTAACCAAGCATGTCAGCAAACACTGTTTACCAGCAAATACAATTCAAGCACACACACACTTTCAAAGGGGAAGTGGCGGCTGTAGATTTTCCGATGCCTCAGACAGGAAGAAGGGCTGAACAGCAAGCAGGCTTGCAAAAAGCCTGTTAAATATTCAGTGTAAGCAGAGGGCATCACAACAGCCTTAAAACAAACACTTCATGCTTGGAAAAGCCTCGAAGTAAAGCTAAATATAATGGTGGACTTATATGGCAATGAATGGGCATACTTGGAAACTCTATATAGGCCATAAATCATAAATTGGGTCCCTTTTTTTTGTCTTGTCTATAGATTTCTAGATTAAATCTAGTACCATTTACTCAAAGATCTGGCTGGAAGACTCGGTCCCCTCGTGTTCACATGAGGTTAAATAAAACTGTGCTGTTCCACAAATACATTTAAAATACATTTATATGGAAAAACTTGCCCCACAGCTTGAGAATTGAGAACACAAGAAAGCAGAAATGAGAAGTAAAAAAAAAAAAAATTCAAAATAAAACTTTTCACTTTCGTGGTGATGAGCAACGTGAATCAACGCAAGTTATTATTGCTCTCTTTCCACCATGACAAGTTTTGCAGGGAGTAGAAACTTTTGAACTGAACTTGAACTTCAACTAAAACAAATGGCACCTGCCAGTCTGCCATCCTCACGCAACACTATCATGGGAATAAATTAGCAGGCAGCTAAGGACGAGTACTCAAGGGAATTAAACTGCACCTGGAAACAGAAGCCAAATTTACCTGAAACATTTCTGCTCTACATCAGAAGTGAACGACGTAAAAGAAACCTAGCGGCAACTGAGCGGTTATTAGCGAGTGGAAATCTAACAAGTCAGCCGGTCTGTTCTTAAACAGAAAAAGAGCTTTAAAAGTCAACACGAAACGGCTTTCGCCAACTTTTTTTCCTTGGAATGTGATGCATTTCAACCAAACTAAGATTTTATTTATTGGTGCCATTAATTCATGCACAATACAATCGGGAACGATCATTAAGAAAGTAAACAGCCGTTGTTTTGTTAACTTTAAAAGCAATGCGCGTCAGTTTTAAAAGCTTTTGCAACTACTTGCAACAGTTTTCATTCTTTGTGTGTAAAAATGAAATTCACACCAGTTCAATACTCCCACCTTATTTTCACAAGAAGCACGGTGTATGTGGTGTGCTTGTGAACTACATAAGATACGACACCGAGCACCTTGACCTCATTAATATGTCAACCAACGCTCCCTGCCAATCTGTTCAATGCAAAGTAGTTCTGGTTTGAAAGCTGCAGCAAGCTCCACAATATGAAGTCACTTCCTGTTGAGCTGCCAAGACTAAAACAGTCTTCCTGTATTGGCATGTAGGTGTTAGTGGGTGATGAGCACTATGGGTTGAAGGGTGCAGACGGCAGAAGGGGCGCCAACATCGACGCAAGCCCTTAGAGTTAGGATATAACACACTTCCCCTGCTGCTCGGACTACCTAATTTTATACTCCTCAAACATAGGAATAGCATGAACCATCTAAAGACAGGAAACGAATTGTTATTGTAGTAGCTTGCCATTTCAAATATGACCAGATTGGTCAGTTTTAATGCTTATTTTTCAAAAATACAGCTAAATAAAGGATTAAAGCATCCATTTTTTGGAGCAAAATTAAACCATTTTGTTTGTATCGTAGCAGTTTGTAATCAGCAGTTTTGTTAAGCCAAGAAACCTTTGAAGAGACATGAAGCAAGTTGATTACATTTCAATAAAAAAATAAAAAATAAAAAATAAAAATAAAAAAACTAAAAATCACACAAAACAATAAAAATAAAGACTAAAAACAATGCAAAATAAACCTAAAAAACAAGATGAACGACAACTACTAAACAAAAAACTAAAATTAAAACCACTAAACAAAATAATAATAATAAAAACAGATAAACAAACAAACCTCTAAAAAACAGAAATAATAATAATAATAAAAGCACTATGAAATGACGTGAAGTGAAATGAAGTGTGCAATAAAATATGCCAGAAGTGTTCTGCAAAAAGTAGCAAGGAGAAACTTTGTTTCAATTTAAGTAACCGCCTCTTTACCGCACTTGCCAAGTAAAGCAATGAGCTATTAATATCACTCTCTCATGCTTAACAAGACACTTTATCAGTGTTGTTTGCTAAGGCATACATTGTTATTACTCATCATCACAAAAATCATTCTTCTTCACATATACTTTCGGTAGAGATTTGAACAACCCCTCCAACCTCATGCAATACACTTTGATGCAGAACTCAATCTAAAATTGTAGAACCGAGAGAAAAAAAAAAAAAAAGAATCTGCACATAACACCCTAGCAACCACCTAGAAACCTAAATAGGAATCATATGCTAATCCTGTAAACAGGCCCTGTGAAAAAATGTGAAGTAACATATTTCCGACTTGCATTAAATAATTTGACTGTCGCGCTGACACTAAGCTGTGGAAATCGTCCAGATGGTGTTATTGAGTTTAAGCTCACCCTAAACGACTGTAACAGAGGGAAACAAATGATGCAATCATGTGAAAACACCTAAAGATGTGTGGCACATAAAAAAAGAAAAGAAAAACAGGATACTACCAAATCTGAGCAACATCCAACCACATAAACGGCTGATTTAGAAAACAAGAGGCTGACATTCAAAGAGGAATGCATTCACCAATCAAAATCAGTGAGGCTTTTCTGTGATCAGCAGCAATTTCGGGGTGTGCCTTGGCAAAACCCTTGTTACAAATGATATCATTGTTTAAGGACTGCATTGGCTGGGCTACGCCTCGCACAAGAGAACTTTTCATTTCTTGAGTATCTGAAAACTTGCAGCAGACTTCTGGAGGCCAGCGGTCAGTGGTCAGTTCACTGGCACTGAATCCAGGCAACTCTGGTGGCTCCAAGATGACAGGGACTGTGGAGGTTTCCAGAGGGTATGATGTAGAACCAAAGCCTTTCTCTTTATTCACAGACTTCAACAAAAGTTTCTTTGTATGCCAGAACTGGACACTCCAACCCGGTTCTATCATGGCTGGGTCAAATGATTTGATTTAAAGACAACTTCAGTGTCCTACATTTTATAAGCAATTTCACATAAAACGTAAGTGTCTAGTAAAGGTGTTGGGTAACATGAGCACTAAAGGCTATGAAAGAATTTCTTTTAGTGCTTTACAAATAGAAATAAGCGTAATTACTCACAAAGAGGAACAGGAAAAAAAAAAACTCGTCTTATTAAAGGGTCTAACAGCTGATAACGCAGAGACCAAGCCTTGAGGTTTAAAAAAAAAAAAGAATTGGTTGTATAAAAAAACCTACAGAAGTACAAACATCACTGCAGCACTCCACTAATATGGGCTTTATGGCGGTGTGGCAAGAATCAATACCATCCTCGGTTAAGTCGCATGAAAATACACAATCCAAAGAGGCCTCAGATTGTGAGAACCTTCGAAGGGTGTACTCACACTAGGCATGGTTGCCTATTGTTAAAAAACGTGTCACGCGTCCCGTTCCGTGCTCTAATACAGTTAGCGCTCACACTCATGCAAACCGCGACTGAGTCCAACTGAACCGTGCTCAGTTGGGCACCTCTTCCAAGCGGGCCAGCGACGGCTAAACGAACCGCGCCCCGGGAGCACTCACAATAGTCAAACGAACCATGCTTTGGTGGTCAAATGCACTCGGGAACGGTTCAAACTGCCTAGTGCGAGTACACCATAAACATCATGTTTTAAGGAAACAAGTTCTGCTCATCCCCTCCAGAGTACCATCCTAAAAGTAAAGTGTTCTGGTAGCAGCCTCATGCGGTGGCGTTGTTTTTCAACAGCAGGGACTCAGCCGTCGTTAAAACAGAAGTAAAGCTCAGTGCACCAAAATATGATAGCCTAAATGAAAACCTAGTACAGAGCATTTAGATCCTCTGACTATGCAGAAGGCTCGCCTTCTAAAAGTACAATGACCCAAAGCATGCAGTAAGAGTGGCTTATAGATAACTCTGTAAGTGCTCCAGCCACAGCCTGGGATGGAACCCAATCAAATATTTCTGGAGAAACAGGAAAATGTGCGTCTGCCCCCATCCAACCTGACAGAGCATGAGCGGTGAAGAGCTGAGGAGCAGAACAACAGACAATTGCCAAGTGCAAAACTTGTTGTAACATCCAAAATATTTGAGGATGTAAAGGTGCTTCAGCTAAGTACTGATTTAAGGGTTTGAATATTTTTGGAAATATACTTATTTCAGTTCTGCTTTTATATATATTTAAGTTGTGACAGTTCTGTTTTTGCTTTGCCATTATGATGTACGGAGTGTAGATTGATGTGGGGAAAGTAATTTAAAGCAGCTTAACCTAAGGATGCAACATAAAACGTGAATCTATCTGTAACTTTAAGAATCAATACATTTAAAGCAGAGGTCACCAAGTTCAGTCCTGGAGGGCTGGTGGTGCCTGCAGAGTTCTGCGGGCCATTGGATGATCCCTGATTTAAAGGGACACTCCACACCAAAATAAAAAAATGTTTAATATTGGGACAGTGACAAGCCTCCCGGTTTTCTTTCAAAATATCTTCAATTGTGTTCTGAAGACAAACGAAGCTTCTACGGGTTTGGAGCGACATGGGGGTAAGTGATTAATAACAAAGTTTTCATTTTGGGGTGGAGTATCCCTTTAAAGCTAATTTCTTTGAGTTTCAAGACCCACATTTTCCCTCATATTTCCACATGTTCCATGACAGAGGGAGTCCTGAAACAAAGCCTGCAGGCTATTAAACCAAACGCCTTTGAATGTCACACAAAACGTCACAGGCTGTGATTTAGGCCGTCATGTTCAAAGTGAAGCACGTGTGAGAGCAGCAGTGAGAATCAGTAGAGGAGTCATGACAGTTGCCTTCAGGCCACACGAGGAACCAGGAAACCAGCTTCAATGAGAGAGAACAGAGACGTGATGTGCTCGGAGATAGAGCAGATTCCAGCCTCACAGCCTTTCATCCCCTAAATCCATCTACTTCACATCCTCTTAACAAAACATCTGACCTATTAGGATGCTTACAAAATACTACTATGAGGCAGTGTACGACTCTAACGTTTGGATGCTCTTCAATTCTCCCTCCTGCCACAAATGGGGCATCTTTCAGCATGTTAATTTAATGAGTACAGTCAGTGTGTTTCAGGAGGGCCTCTGAGGCATGCCCTCTATTTTTAGTTCAGTTATGAAGTGTCAGGGTGTGGATCTATGAACATTTCTGAAGGAAATGCTCAATATCAGGCATTCATTTTTTTATGCATCATACAGAAAGTTCTTCAGAAAGGCTTCAGTTACGGCATTGATATAGTTACGGTACAGTATGTGAGTCTTGCATAGATATTAGTTAGATAGTAATATCAGAAGGATTAGGATTTATTTTTGTCCAAGTATGAGAAAGTGCATGGTAAGTACCAGTTTGAATACAGTACCATGGTAATGCTGTAGCCCTCTTTTAATGACATGAAAAGAATTATAGCTGCGTAAATATGATAACCATGGTGATCTGAAACCGTAACTGCACCACTATTGTATTTTTTTAAAGGTAATTATTGGTCTTGTGCTGCTGAATGTGTATGAGTAGATGAAGATAAATGTGAAAAGCAGCATTAAGGTATGTGAATTTCTTGTGAAACTTTTACTATCAGTGCACTGGGGCAAGACCCAACAGGTTGAGAGATTGTGACCTCAGGTATTCTACACCGCACTCTCCCCAACTATATTCAGCACGTCACATCTGACGAGACAAATGTCTTCTGCCTTAGAAAGGGACAAGACCAAAATGAACACACATAACCATGCTAACAAATAATGTGCACACACACGCACACAAACCTAGGCTGCAGAAAATCAGCTTTGCCGTCAGAGTAAAAAAAATAAATAAAAAATTACATTTTCAAATATTCAAATGGAAAAAAAATTCCTACAGTTTCCCCATTTTTTTTTTAACTTGTGACGAAATAAATTCAGTCATGGTACGCATAAAAGACTTTTTTTTTAAATTAATAAAATAAAAAAAAAACACTGGCCCAGGTGCCCCATGATTCAAAATGCATATATTTGTTACTTTCTAATCGTGTAGCCTTTAGGTTATAAATATGTATTTTAGATCATGTTGCACATTATTAAAACTTCATTGCAGTAACAAAAATCCTTAAACTGTTCAACATGTATTTAGTAATAATTCTCAGTTGCACATGTGATTGCGGTGTTATGGGAGGCCCTTCATACTTAACGTATAAATTCCTCATGCATGTCATTAATATTCATGCAGAAAATTCCACAGTGATAGAAGAAAGGCCAAAGGGAAGTGCAGTGTAAGTCTAATAGAATAACCATTTTCATTTTTAAATATTAAATATGAAAGAATGTGATTGAATCATATATATATATATAACTTTTATTTCTTAAACCTTTAAATTATGTGAAATAAGAAAAGTGAGATTATAACATTCTAATGGCGATTTAATATTTTTACAGACATAGATAAACATCTCACAAAAATCTAATAATAAAATTTCCTCACAAAATTGGCAAGGCTAAAAACAACCCTGTAAATGAGGGTGACATTGAGCATTAGCCTTCATAATTACTCCCAGTTATTACCTTCAGTTCTGTATGCACAAGGCTTTTTAAGCTCCGAAGCAGCCAATGTCTTGGCAGGGGGGCGTCTCACACCAGCCTGACCCTGCAAACACTCTCCCCTCTGGGCAGAGCTGCTCCTCCAGCTCCCTTTGATGCTTAATTACACTGCTCTGTCATCTACCGACGAGCCACTGTGACAGTAGGGAGGCAAAGAGACGACCAACATAAACAAGACAAGACCTCTACAATCAAACATGCAACTAGAACCTTCAGTTTAGGTCTGATCCTACGATATTACATAATACAACATGTACGGCCATTTTTGCGGCTGGCCAGTATCTGTTTCTGTGTTTTGACACTGCAAAGAGATTTGACAGTAATGAGCAGTATCTACATCGCATGTCAGGCTCTGCAAGGAAGTGCTGCTATTAAACTGAGCAGCATATGAGAATAAGGAAATAGCATATGTCGGTAAAACTGACTACTATTGGCAAACTGAGCAAAAAACCTTTCTTGCACACGCCGAACAGTACACCACAAAACGCTTGAAAAGCACAGCAGTTTAGTAGCAGGGGAAATCCCATTGCAAATGAAGGAGCCGAGCCGAAACACAGAATGACATTCATTCTGACAGGCACTTCAAAATGCAATGAAGCCCAAATGAGGAGCTCTTGCAGGTGTGAATTAAAGGAACTGAACAGGAAGCGCTGTTTTGATACTCTTCAAAAAAGGGGCTCTGCTTTTAACAGCCATATGTGCAATGACAAGGACGGTTGATACAATTTTAACCAAAAAAAAAAAGAAAAAAAAAGAATGAAACAATTAAAGCAGAAACGGCATAAAATATACACAGAGACATTCTAGAATAGCTGTTCTGCTAAATAGTCCAATCAAAATTTCAAATATTTATTCAAACCTCACATCGTTCCAAAGCTGTAATTCACTTTTTAGTGGCTTGGGGAAAAATTTTTTAAATAAATTTTAAGAATTTATTTGGGACCTGGGAAACCCCAAAAACACCATAGACGTCACATAAAACAGTCATATTACTTGTGCACTATTTTCCAACTTTCAACATGCTGAAATCTATGTCATTATTCAATTAAAAACGTCCTATGCTCTGAAGCCTTCAGATCTAAAGACTATTAGACACCAATGTTATTAAAAAAGGAATGTTATTTTAGTATAACCGACATAATGTTACAGTTTTTATTAAAAATGTCCACTTTTTTTGTTTTAATTTTAGTTTGTATATTAAATTTATTTATATATAATATAGTATATAATAACCTGGATACATAGACATCCAATTACCAACAGCCCTTCATACCATTCTACAGAACAAAAGTATGTTTTTAGCACATTTTACAGCTTGACTAGCAGCAACCATTGGAATATTGTGCACTGGACATATTAACTACTTTTATGACATTTTTACTGTCATATGCATTCAGTCCACATTCATTCAGTATATGTAAAGCAAAAGTGGTCAGGGTATTCTTTTAAAAAATAAATAAAGAAAAAAGAAAGAAAGAAAGAAAGAAAGAAAGAAAGAGAAGGATTGAAAAATGACTAATAATTTGAGGAACTGGTCCTTTAAAATCTACACTTCAGCAGGAGGAAGTGACCTTTGGATTTTAACCTTTCTAAATCCATCTCATTAATATTAATGAAGGCAAAGAAAAAAAAAACACTGAGGCCTTTCTACTATGATTTGAATAACTGCCCTTTCAACATTTTTTTCTCTCCTTCAAATGTCATGTAGCCATTCTAGGTTACAAGTGACTGAGCTGTATGCGTTTACCAGTACAAAAGTGTACAACTGCATGCTACCTGTGCATCCAAAGAAATGAGTGTCTGCCACCAAAACCCCATTTCAGTTATTTACGGACCAGTCCCATATTCATATGTTGTTATTAAACACTCAAGAAACCATGACAACATAACAGTCCCAGAATGATGCTGATGGAGATCAGCACCACTGCTGATCCAATCAGGACTGGCAATGAGACAATGCATCTCAAACTGGGACTGGTCCATTATGCACCATCCAATGCATTTTACAATGCATCCTGCACACATGCTTTCTGATGATTAACAAATAATGATGGACCTCCAAAAGACACGTTTTGTCTCATGCAGGAGCCTCAAGTGGCTCTTATTTGGACAGCTGGGAAGCAGACCGTCGCATTCAGATTCAAAAACACAATGCGCCCATTCTTTGACATGCAGAAGGACGATAGAAGCAAAAGGGTGGTTAGGAACAAGCTATAATATTGGCCTAATAATAAATAAGACATACCAGTACCTATGTTTCCTGTAGATGATCAGCCCCTGGTGTCCAAATGCCTTAAAGTTGAGCAGTTTTAGGCTTGTCCACTTAGTCCATGTGTGGGTTAAACCCACTAGATTGTATCAACAGAAGATGTACAAGTGATCATTCACACATTCAGCAAAACAGATCTTCCGGAGAGCTTTCCTCTAACATCAATGCAGACAAAAGATGTTCGGCTCGTCCGTGCGCACAAATATAACGTTAGCCCCAAAAACCGTTAAGACACCGAGTGGGGTTCAATTTTAAAGACACAACGCGCGTGAGGAAACAAACGGCTCGGCTTAAAAACAAAACTGTTGCAGAGTTTCACAGACCAGAGAAGTCTCTAAACGGCAAGCCGCCTGAAGCGAGTAGTTTTTAAGCGTTACGGAAGCGCAGCACACCCATGGGCTACAGCTGTCTTTTACACACACACACACACACACACACACATACATACACACACAGGCCCTCGAAAAGGAAACGCACTTGAGACAGCCCAGTGCGTAGTGCGCATGCGCCTCACCGATGCGCGAGTTTTACTTCGGCAAAGGCTTGCCTTATGAATATTTATCAGGTGGCGAGATGTGATTGGCTGAACGCAGTACGTTGGTAAGTTGCTGGCCAATGACTGGTGTTATAATGACGTCTCGTTATTATTAATGAGATTGCGTAAACGGACGCTCCAGGAAGGTTACCGAGCAAACTAATTAATATTTATGAGCAGCCCTTTCCGTGGTAGGGTTCGTAATTTCGTATTTGGAGACAGGGGCGACAGCACGCGCCTTTAAAGGGAATTGCAACAATAAAACCTTCACACATCAAATTAAAGGATAACTAAAAAAAATGTATGTTTGTATTGTACTTTTATAAACTAAATTATAAAATTAACTGCAAATAAAACAACAGCAGTCGTGAATGCATGTTTCCATTCTCTTTATTTATTCCGTCCTCCTTACACTTCAAAGTTGACCATGTTAAGCATGTAAGGTTCCCAGTGATATCAGAACAATGCTGAACAGAAGTGTCACAAATTCACAATTAATGGTAAAAAATGCTGTTGCCTAAATTAGTACCGAATTGTGTTTTGCCTTAAACAACAGGTGCAGAGATAAATGATAACATGACGCAACGCTAACAACCTTTATCTCATACTTTTGTGAAGGAAAAGGCTAAGAATGGAAACCTGTGGAAAGAAACCAAAAAGTAGCTTTCAACTTTTGATACCGAACAAAACCCCCTCGAAACCTTCAGAGGCATGTTTGATGACATCACCGTGGGGGGGAGCCACGCAAATGAATGTCATCCGATAACAACAAAACGTTTTCGTTCTTTTTTTTTTTTTTTTTTTTTTAAAGTAGCTCAAAAATAGGTTGGTCAGATTTTAGAAGCAAACTCCTACAGAGGAATGATTTACATCAAACTGCATTTTACCATACATGTAAGCACATGTAGCGCTTGGGTATCAAACAATATTCAACTGAATATTAAGACTGGGCTCTGTATTATCAGTTAGAACCAATTTGTTTCGTTTAGTCTTTTTTTTTTCAAACCAAATGGGGAAAAAAAAAAATTGTACAGCAGTAATATCTCAAGTAACAAGTAGCAAATGATTTTGGCACCATTTTTAAGCTCTTTCAGTGCCGGATTTGCTGTATTATTAGATATACATCATCTCCTATCTGTATTTATATACTATAAGACGGACCTTTGCTATTCTGTGACAGTACAATTTTATTAGCATCATTAACTTGGTAATGCTTTCAATAACTGCCTCTCATTCGATCTTTATTTTTAAGCCCAAAAGCTAATTTCAAGAAGCCAAATGGCTCTCCAGAGGCTTCACCAATGACCTTACAGACACAAACATGAACCATGGGAAGAAACAAACAACAACAAAAATTCACATTTAATAATTTCCCTGTGACTGAGAAAAGGTGATGTGTAAGGTCTGTTGGTTTCTAGTTTATCTAAACACTTGCGACAAAAAAAAAAAAAATAGACATCTGAAGCGGTCAACTTTAGAGAGGTCACCACTAGATTGTACATAGCTTAACCAATGCAAAAAAAGAAAAAGAAAAAAAAAGCGCGTATGGACAAAAAAGAGAAACATTCTTCTAAATTAATTTTGAAAGAAAACAAAATCTAGTCAAATTTAGAAGATGCAAATTCACAATGAAAACATTTAGTAAATTAGTCTGATGAAAGCGGTACATTATTTCCTGGTGTCAGTTTTGAAACTGTTTTTAAAGTTCAATATTGTTGCATATGGATCTCCGATAGAGGTTTTGCAAAGCATAAGTGCCTCTCATTGTAACCAAAGGCATACGGTAATCTGCAGATTCAAACAAATATTTCAACTTTCCTTATCAGTGCTTTTGAAAAACTCATTCATTCCCTAAAAGAACACACTGACTTTTTGCCTTGTAATTTGTGCGCATAATAATACAACCTGTAATAAAATCCCAAATCGATTTCCGCAAGCAGGTTTATAGCAACACATGGAGCATCTTTCTTAATAAAAGATCCTTGTTTGATCTTACCAAACAAGCCATGCTGACTCAATATGAAACCCATTTAAAACAGGATTTCATAAGCTGCTTATTTTTGAGGACTGAGAACTGAAACTAATGGAAACGAGGTAAAGCACAGCAATGAAGTTTAAGCATAAGAAAACTAGTGATATTGGCCAAAGACTGCTTAAAATGGTCAGTATTGGTCCAATGGCAACCAATATCACAAACTAGTTTGTTTGTTTTGTACACTTATCTTACCATCCAAGTGTGCAACACTTTATCACTGATAAGATCCCAGTTGATCTGTCATATTTACAGCACACCGGGCTTGGTCAACAAAGCAAATAACGCTTTGTAAGAAATTCTGCATGTAATAAACTGCCATCATCGAAACCCCCATCTAATGCACATTTTCTATTGGAAAAATTAACGTCAACTTATGCGATTATGAACTAAAAGCAAAATCTTTCATTTGAGATGACAAAATAAAGAGTCAAGAACGCCATAAGACCAATAAAGTCGCATTAAAAGTAAGCCAGTTGCTGTTTAACTGGGTTATGGAAGTTGTCTCAACCCCCAAAAAAAACAAAACAGCCTTGTGTATTATAATGGCAGTTTGAAAGATTATTGTAAGACTGTCAGACTGCATCAGATGTCGAGTATACTGATGTTGGTTCTGCTTTTAACATATCAGGTTTGTCACAAGAGCTGGTATCGTTTCCGTCACTTCCCTTTGATGGGAATCATCACAGAAGAACTTGAGAAAAATACAGACTGAGAAGTTCCAGTTCTGCTGCAACATTCAAACCGAGGTACGTTCATTCCTAAAATATTTAAGGCAGGTTCAGTGAGCCTTGACCGTGAAAGTCAAAGGCTTATTCGGAGTGCAGAGGGATGACAAATTTACATCCGAAGGGGGAGTGGTATTTGATCCCCACTTCCTGGAACACCTGTCGGGGAATGCCGATGTCACACAGGTAAACTCGGCCTGCGCCCTCGGATAGAGGCAGCGGGAGGCCCAGGGACAGTGACCATTTTGCTTCCACAGCATGTGCCTGTCCACTTACTGGAGGGTCGATGCTCAGTACCGGGGCTCGGTTCTGATTGGCCCAGTCGGCGGCGGCCTTGTACCAGGGCTGCTCCCTTAAGAATCCGTTTTCATGTGAATCCAGGCAGTTTATGACCAGGTCAACTGGCGTCTCGGGCAAGTCTGAGGGTGAAATGACAGTTCATGGATAAGACTAACGTAGTTTAATTTTGATCACAAAGCATTTAGGTATGAAACACCGCCACTGGCTTTCAGAAGTGTTCTGGTACGTATTACGTAAGGAGGGTGGGTGGGTGCAATTCAAAGTGGAAGTTTCCAAGACTTTTGAAGCCCATCTAAACAAAGCATTCAGGTGGGTGTGTTAGGAAGTTATGTGAAATACAGAAACCTTGCTAAAGGTTATTCATCAT
This sequence comes from Enteromius treurensis, assembly GCA_032275025.1. Lineage (NCBI taxonomy): Eukaryota > Metazoa > Chordata > Actinopteri > Cypriniformes > Cyprinidae > Enteromius > Enteromius treurensis. Next base: position 9,703,590 of record JAUCMU010000053.1, read on the forward strand.
CAAAATTCGTGTTGATGGAACAGATCAACTGGATTACACCTAGTCACAAGTGGTCAGGTTGATTAGGGGTGTGCAACACTAAAATTCTGGATAATAGGATAAGATGATTATTTCCATTTTATAGCTGATAATTGTTAAATAAACAATATTAAAATTGTATAGTATTTTGTTTAAATTACAAATAACACCAGCGTTAAAAATCAAACAATTTATAGATAGCTCGAGCATAACAAGATCATACTGAAGATTACATATTTAGTGATTTTAAAGATTAACTTTTGAATTAAATCGATGCATTATTCATATTATGCTTATTCAGCTTAGATGCAGCAGTTCTGTATTTATTTGTACACACACACACACACACACACACATCACTTTAAATGTTGACTACTGTGTGTGTATTTATGTGTATACACACACACCACCCACTATATATATACATATATATATATATATATATAAATACACACACAGTAGTCAACATTTAAAGTGGATCAAAACATTTCTTGTCTTGGGACAACTTGTTTGATCCACTTCAAAATATTGACTACTATATATATATATTATATATATATAGTATATATATACACTACTATATATATATATATATATATATATATATATATATATTATAGTCAACATTTATATTCATATATATGTATATATGTGTATGTATGTATATATATATATATATATATATATATATAAATATAAGACATTTTTCTTCAGCATCAAATTTTGGTAGGATCATGTGACACTGATGGCCAGTGTAAAGCCCCGTTCACACTAGCAGCGACTTCTGTCGCTGCATGTCGCCAGAGGCTGGCGACTAGGTCGCTAGTGGGCTTTCTCATTACTGGTCGCTTAGTTACGTCATTGTTGACAGCGAATCAGGTTTCTTGCCGCTAAATACAAACATTTTGGAGGCAAAAGACCAAATATAATATAAGTATACTGAGTCCATACATACAAACAAATATGAATGAGAAACAGAGAGTACTTTTTTTCATTGGGTGCGTTTATCTACGGCAAAAACGCAAACACCGTTCCCCTTTCCATGCCTCATTTTTTACATTTATGTCCCTGTTTGTGGGCAGGGACATATCGGATAAAACAGGAAAATTGTTAGGATTAGGACATTGTTAGGACAGTTAGGATTAATTTCTCCTCCATCACTGCTGGAGCTGAAAAAAGGAGTATGATCACAAGAGCACTATCGTCTTCTTTCCTATTGGCTGTCGCTCCCGAAAGTCGCTCTTCATTGGCATAAAGTTGAGAGATTTTGAACTTTGTTGCGTCGCTGGACACGCCCACATCCGGTCGCCAACGGTCGCTGACGGCCGCTGTCGCTCTTGTCGCCGGATATCGCCAGCTCTCCATTGAAATTAATGGGATCGCGTCACTTTGTCGCTGCTAGTGTGAACGGGGCTTTATGCGCGCATTTTAAGATGCACGATGCAGACATTAATGTCACACGTGCATGCGCTTGCCCACTTAGTCTAGATTCTGGGATATTTTATACAATTTGCAGGCATCAGAGAGCCACTATCGATATACAGGAGACTCCTGGAACCTCCGGGAGACTTGGGATGTCTGCCGTTAATGTTAACATTATGCCAAGTCGCCACAAATAAAAGAATGCATGGGAAACGGCTATGACGTGTTATTTGCTAACTAGATAAGTAACGTTTTAATCGCTAACATAGCAGATTCATGGAAAATGACATCTGTAATCAGCGTTTTTGCCACAACTAATTTATTAACGAATCAGCATTAACTACATAAAAGAGAATCGCTTTATTTAAAGTGAATAAAATTCCCTACTTACTGGTAGACTTGCAGGTATAGTAGACTTGCAGGTATAGTAGACTTGCAGGTATAGTAGGTGAGATGAACTGGGATAGTAGGCAGTGGGCCAAACCACTGTGAGGAAGGGGAGGGGGAGCTCAACTAATTTGAAATGCTTTTTTTGCGTTTGTATTTCCACTTACACAATGATTTTTTAGGTATACGTACATGTACTTTTCACAATAGACAGTGCGATCTTTTTCATTATGATTTTAGGTGGGGGCAACCGTCTGATAGTCTGATGATTTACACCCATGCATATGGCTGATACTTATTAAATAATATCAGTGTCAGCAATCCTACGCCGCAGAAGCTGCTTCTTTAGGGTAGGATTTTTGAAAAAGAAAAAAAAATCATACTTTTATTCAGCACGGATGCATTAAGTTGATCAAAAGTAACAGTAAAACATTTATAACGTCACATGTTTCTATTCTTTTGAAGTTTCGTTTCATGAAAGAGTCCTGAAAACAGTGTATCGATTTATTTCCACAAAAATATGAAGCTGCTGTTTTTAATATTGATAATATGTCCCGAAATGTCAAGCTTTGTCATTAAGGAATATATCACATATTTAAAGCAGAAAAGCAGAAAATCGCATTAGCAATAGCAGTGAGATTTTGTAGTTCACATCAGACTTCTTTCAAAATCAGTTTAAAAAAGACTCAAATTTTGAACTGTACATTGAACTGTTCATTGTGTATGAACTAAAACTGATATTAATAGGGAACCATGCATTGTTACAAACACTTCAACTGTTTCAATACTGTTTTTTTTTAGCATATTGATCAGATATTGTAAACTAGAAGTCTTAAGGTTCATGTTAAATCAGTCACTTTGCCTCTCGCCAAAAGGGGGCAGCACAGCACCACTCAAATCTGAAGTGAAGCTCATCCATCCTGTCTGTTTAAACTGAAATGACTCAAGCTTCTTGGCCGCAGGACACATTCTCTCAAACTTGCTTTTAACACCATATTACCAGACCAGTGGGTACGATTAAGGCTGTTTACAGAGGTCAAAGCGAGTTGGCCTTTATCTCATGTTCACTTGCAGTCATTCCACCTGACAGAACAGCCGCTGTGCTTTCTCTCTCCCCCCCCCCGCAAAGGCTCTGCCTTACCTTCCCTCACCTGTCACAGATAGCAGACACACACACACACACACACACGCAACCACTCGCACCTTTTCTCTCAGCCTCTGTCGGACGTCTTTCTCCTGCTAGGCTGGAATAGAGGGCTCTAATTTCATGCTCTGCTAGTCTTCCCTCTGTGAGGCCGAACTCAACTGTCACTCAGTTGGACTCCACTGCCAGTTTTGAGATGGCGTGTGTGTTCTCGTGCCTCCAGAGACCAGCAGAGCGAAGCTTTTCTTTGAACAGGGTTCTTTTTTTCCCCTCTAATGAAGGAGTTAGTTCTCTCAGGATCTCTGTGACTGGCTTTAATCTTTAATTGAAGTCTTAATTTATTTGGGGGGCTTTGCAGGGTGTGCCGTCACACAGCGTCTGCTGTTTTGAGCTTGCGTCTGTGAAGATGAAGGTCTTGGCAAATTTTGCGTCTGCTTTGTTTTGGTTTCAGGTCTGAAAAATCAAAGCGCTTTTACTGCTCCTCAAAGATTGCTTTTTTTCATCTCTTGTTTTTGTCTTTGGCGACGATCCGTGAGCTGCTGTATTATGTAAATTAAGTACGCCAGTCATTGTTAATGATGGTGTGTACTGCTGACTTGCGGCGCACTGATATTGTGGTGTTTCTGTGGCTGTCTGGGACCTGTCTTGACAGGTCTAGGAGCTCTAAAGAAGTACATGTGGAGTGGCACAGCAGGTCCTCAAGGCTCCTGCTGTTGTCAGTGTGACTCACTTTCCCCCCACAATGCTTTGCAGGATTGTTGGAAGCCTGTTGTGACACAAGCTGATCAATATAGTGAGAATTAAAAGCCACCGTGGCTGCGTTCAACACTGTAGTCTTATTGTTGGGAATAATTAAAGTAAGGAATTAAAGGATTTAAGATGTTTGCATGGGCAAATTGTTTACATACTAGCCATTTTGATTTAAGAAATCAAATTGGTTTTACCGTTATTTTTATGGGCAATATTTGCAGTTTTGCAAGTAAAAAAAAAAAAAAATCTTTTTTTTGTGCCTGTTTGTTTGAATCGACTGCATGCTATTTAAATCTTTGTATTTATTTTATACATATAAAGAAATGTATACAAACTTGCACGTCACCATTTGTAAAGTGATCAGTCTGTACTCTCAAACTAGCCGAGTTTCAGCCAATTAGGCCTAAATTGATTATCTTCACTGCTGTTCAAGGGATATTTTACACAAAGGAAATTTCTTCTGAGCACTCCATCGTTACTTCAAAAGGAGGCAAAAGGCACCAAGAATGACATAAAGTGAGAAAAAAGATTGTGAAAGCTGACTAATTGTTCTTAGTAGATCAAATTAAGATCTTGAAGGGATTTACTGTAGCTCTAACATCATATATCAAACCGATATTGCTGTCCTTCTTCTGTGAGAAAATATTTTGACGAGTTTTGGAACTAGTTTTGCTGTCCAATTACTTCCATTTTATGGGAAAAATGGAGCCGTTTCTTAAAATATCATCTCATGTTCCATCATAAAGAAAAGTTATACAGGTTTGGAATGACATGAGGGCGAGTAGATGATGACATATCCTTTTTTTAATTTTTTAATTTTTTTTGGATCATGATTTGATCTACTCTAACCAATTAGCTGCCCTTAACCTGCTTGCTATCTCACTTTATGCCATTCTTGGTGCCTTGTATCACCTTTGAAGAATTCCTTGTCTTATTCATCACTCATTGCCTCCAGGGGGCGCTGTGAGAACGCGGTATATTTAAAGCAGTGCAATGAAGTCCTCAACAGTGTTCTTTTCCATCCTTATAGTTCTTTAAATTCACATCCACCTGAATGAAAGCTATGAGTTTAGCTTAGAAACATCCTGATGCTGAATCACCTTTCCCAGCTCCCCTGCTCTCTCTCTCCCTCTCCCTCATTTCTGACCCTTCTCTGTTCACTGCCTTTAGTATCTTTGGCATCACGGGGCGGACTGATCAATCTCCTTGTTGCGGTTTTTGGAAGCACCAGCTGAGAATCTGACAGGTTGTAATTTGGTTTGTGCGAAGCCCTGTGTTCACGGGTACATTTATTACTTTCAGTCTATTTCAGGATTTCACTCTCTCGTGTAGTTTACAGGGAAGCTAGTCTGTATGTATTCAGTGTCAGCGTTTCGTCTCACGCTTAGTTTTCAGATAAATCCTCTTGGATCTGCGGGTCGCTGCCTATCTGTTACGGTCGGTATTTAGATACGCTTGCTGTGCGCTTCTGCTTCACACTTGATTTTTGAGTTTATTTCCTTGTGTGTGTGGGTTTTTTTTTTTTAGGGTTGATCATGGGGTAGGAAAGATCTGAAAACACTCCCAGCCACAGCGAAGCGTAATCTTACAGTTCCAGTACATTTCTTTACTCCCACCAACACCAATTAGTTGTGTTAGCGCACTGTGCTGTGCTAAAAGATGGGTTGTTTAAGTTCAGAATGATGCATGATTCTAGGACGGCCTCATTTGGATGCTTCTGTCTTTAGGGCCTTTTACACTAATTGTGACAGTTCAGCATCAACAACGGTTTAAAAAAAGAAACTGTGTAGTCCTATGAAGCTATTCAGAACAGGGCCTGAACATTTGCACAACAACAAGCAGGTTTTCTTGATTGGAGCTTGCCAACTCTAAGACCTGCAGGCATACCCTGAGATTAGCAAGTTTATTAGCTGACTGTGTTTTAAATACTCAGCAGACTTTCACATTTTATCACTTTGTGAATCAGTATTCTATTCAGGAATGTGTGTATATATACATTCTTCAGAAATCATTTTAATATGCTGATCTGCTGCTTTTTTTTACTTTCATTTTTGAACAATTTACTGTGTACTTGCCGAAAATTTTTTTATTGGCTGGTATTTCACATTTCGCCATTTGGTCCCACTTAATATTAAGTGTCCCCAATACCTGTGTCCTTCCACAGTAACTAGATGTGTATGTAGTATGTATCCACGGTGTAAGCACACACCGGTACATAGTATCTACAGCTGTAGTCTCGCGTAGCCAGACCTTCAAACTGACGGCTGAAGGTCTGGACTTCATAGCCGCTTACTTTGGCAAGGCCCGCCCATAATGTCGTTTGACTGACATGTCAAACAAC
>JAUCMU010000053.1:9709751-9720067 GCA_032275025.1 Enteromius treurensis
TTGCGTGCATTTATCTACGGCAAAAACGCAAGCGCCGTTCCGTCTGGGTCCATAAAATCATTCAGGCTCAGTCAGCACGGCGAGTACCACCGGCTTGTGCTAGAACTGCGGCTGGATTTTTTACATTTATGTCCCTGTATGTGTGTACTTTGAATATTTCACAATATTATCGTAGTCTTGGCGAGTATACTTTTTTCAAAAACAATAAAAAAAAATCTTACCAACCAAACCAAACACAAACCTTTGAACCGCAATGTGTATTTATCTCCAATATCAACAAATAATATCAAGAATTTAAATTAAATTATCATTAGTTATTAGGAGTGGGAGATATGGTCAAAAACCTGTCTCATACAATATAGTTAATTTTGCTTTTAAATAAGGTCTTTATGATATCAAAGAATTTCATAATCCTGTGTCACTTGCACTAAAGACAAGTAAACAGCCAGGGATTAAATAGGAAACAAGACAAAAAACTTCAGTAGAACAAATAAATAAGATGCTACATACATGGTATAAAATCAAATGTACAAACACACTGCATATTCTTCACTGTGTGTGTAAATTAAATATATATATATATCTTCTTCTTAAAGTTCCAAGAATGATCTAGCCTGGATTTTGACACATACAAGTGTACTATTTAACCATTCATGGTCTATAAAATGGCAAATATTTACTCCGTTTAATACTCCCATGCTCTATGAGCACCGTCTTCACGTGTGCACAACACACAGTGCTCAGAGAAAATGAGTTCTCTGCTGTTAGCTTTTAAAGGCTTAAAGTTACTTGTTTTTTAACTGTATTGTCACGATATCGCAGCAATGTCATATGAGTCTGTAAACCTAAAATGTATACTGTTGTATCATGAATGATCATTAAATATAGATGCAATAGTGTCACACCTTTTACATTAGAAACCAGTTTCCCTCCCGTCTTCCCGAAAAGTGCAAGTTCGCTGGTGATGGCCTCCAACATCTTGACGAAGTTTGGCAGGAAAAGGATGACCTCCACTTCATGGTTGGCCAAATGACGGCCACAGCTGATGCCCTGAGCGCCCTGGACATGTGGTCCACACAGCAGGGCCACCGTAGGCCGCTGATGCACATTCTTTGGGGTAAGTCTACGAGAAGAACCAGACCAATGATAACCCCGAAGATATTTTTGATTATGCAATTTCTGTTAAAGCCCCACAAACCTGTTCGGGCCTCCAAGTAGCGTGAGGGCCATCTGACTGGCACATACGCCCGTCATCTCCAGCCTACGCTCCAGAGAGAGACCATGACTTTCTGCCGCAGCTAATAAACGCTTGTGCAAGTCGAAAGAGATGCTGGGTACCACCAGCCCTGAGTCTGGGAGAAATAGCATAAAATAAGGCAAAAGAGGAGAAATTAAAGAAAAAAAAAAAAAAAGATCATGAGGTCAGATTCTTACCAGTGCTATATTCTTTTGCTCCATTCTGTGGAACCATGATCTGTCTGTACACCACGGGTTTGGCCTCTAGGATGTTCTCGTCATGCCGGTATCGTGATGGTGTTTGCTCTCCAGGCGTTCCTCGAGATCTTGCACCATTTCCTCGGCGTTCTGATGAATCGATCTGCGAGAACACTGCAGCTTTGTCGAACAGCGCCAGGTTCCCCTCAAAATCAAAGTCTTCATCGGGAACATCGTCCATACCGTCTCCGAAACATTCATCGTCTTTATTCTTCATATGACCGCCGTTCTTCAACCCGTTCTTTTTGGGTGTGGCCTGATTTGGACCTCTGCAACTAGACGACCCTACAAAACGTTAAAAATGGCATTAATTAATAAAGCCTCTTTCCACTTTTCATAGGCCACATTCCTACAGTTTTTTATTCAATGTAACATGAGTATAAAATCATAATCATGTTTTTTTTTTTTTTGTAACAGAAACATTACACAAAATAAGATAATATAAAATAAAACTATAAACACCACTGTAAAAAATTAATTTAAATACACACACACACACACACATATATATATATATATATATATATATATAAAATTAATAAATATTATATTTAATATATATTTATGCATTTTTTTTTGAAGGCTTGTCATTAGAACTAATAATGGACTTATTTATCTAAACCATGTAATGTTCTACACTTTAAGTAATAATAAAAATTTGCATTAATATTATTTATCAATAACCAAATTGATATTTAATATCCACATTTGAGCCAAACTACGCAACTAAGCATAGCAAACCTTTTTTTTTATTTTTTATAAATTGTGCAGACCTAATGCACCGAAATAATTATATATTTATAAAAGTAATTTAGATTAGGTTCAATATCCAATGACACAGAAGACTCACAGGAGTTGTGTCTTCGTCTAAAGCCTTTACTTTGGACAGCCATGTCCATGTGACGTTCACCGTAACTTTTTGAGTAATGTGGCACCGGAGACACCCCTCCTTCCATCGTTTTGGGTTCAGTTTTATTAGGGACCATCACAGGAATGCTATTGACCGGAGCACCACCACACTTATCCTTGCGTCCACCATGCTGAGTCAATGTGGAGTTGGGCTCTTGACCATTCTGCTTTGGGACTTCAGTGTAGCTCTTACAGATCTCCAGGATTTTGAGATCTTTAATGTCCATGGCACTGTGTATTAGCAAAGAAAATTGCTATAATATAGTAAACAACAGTATTTTGCATCTAAATTCTATTATATTTTTGTATGAAGACTTTTTAAGAATATAATATTTTGACTTTATAGTATATAAGTTGACAACAATGTAGAATATGACGAAGAGTCAAGTCTTGAAATCATTCATAAAGTATCAAAAACAGACATTACAATAATAAACAGTGACCCTTTCAGGGTCATCATTTTATTATTTACCTGAATGTGACCTCAGGCACAGTGCACTTGACTCCATTGTGAAAGGGATGTCTGAGAGAGATGGTCTGGCTGGTCTGATCTACTGAAGATACTTCTCCTTGATATACTCCTAAAGTTGGTCCACAATGGATAGAAACAAGACAGCCAACCCAGTCTGCTGCCATTCTCACCAGCTGAAATGAGATTAAAAACACGTTTTGTATTCTTTATGATACTTTTATGTTGAAACATAACTTTAAAAGTTGTTTGTGTTGAAGAATAATTAATATGTGCAGAATGATGGCAGGATAAAGCAAGTATTGAACGTTAGATGAGAAGATGCTAATGCTAGCCAGCACGATGTAACGTTACAGGACGCAACGGCTTTTAACCGACCTTTTCGTCGTCGGTCAAATAAAACTAGTAAAATGAGTTCCTCACCTGTTGTCAAAGGTAAATCCGTTAAATAACACAAATAACTGGTATACTGAGATATATTTTTATTAACTCTTCTGAAGAGCTCGAATGCGTGAAAGGCTTCTTCTATTATGATTCACTGAGCGAGGATCAGTTTTGAATCTGTTTACTGCCACTCACTGGATTACTGCGGAACTACATTGAGTTGCAAGCAATGGTGTAAACTTAAACATTTAAAATTATTAATAATAATGCATTTAAAAAAATATTTTCATTATTATTTTTAGAATATTACACAATCACAATATTTTTAATTGCAATCAATACTATATAACTGCAATATTTTATCTATTTTTTTTAATTTATTTTTTATTACAAATAATTGTTTTAATATTAACATTTATGATGTAGGAGTAAATAATAGTATTATTCAATTAATAAGCTTTTGTCTACCTTTTTTATGGAAATACACTTTTAAATCTGCTTATATGTGACCACAATTACAGTTGTAAGTAGGACGGGCATATTTGTAGTACCTTTATTAGCCACCTTTATTTTTCTTTTATGCCAAAAGTCATTTGGATATTAAAGTAAAGAACATGTTCCATTAAGATATTTTGTAAATCACATGTTCAGTTGTCTCTTGGCCAAATATTGTTGTCCATCAGTGGAAAGCTTATTTATTGAGCTTATTCATACGGAGAATCTCAATAATAAAAAAAAGACCCTTGAATGTTAATCATTACATAAAGCCAACATCAAATACTAAAATGTAACTCAATGAACGCACTGGGGGTGGGCATTGGTTCAGGGGTATTCTCATATTCTCAGATAGGCCTTTGAAACAGAAACCAACCACCTATTCGACAGTTATGCATGACATTATGAGAAGTTAGTGCTCTCTGTTAAGGTCAAAGGCAGAAGAGGAACCTTTACATGTCTGGTAGAAACAAATCAGGCAAAGCCCATTCACTGTGACATTTCCCACAAACTCCAGCAGAACCCGAGATGACTTCAGGGCTGTTTGAGCCTACAACCAACTCCAGCACAGTGTTTGGTTGAACAAATGTCACAACCGGCCCCTCGAGCCAGAGACTCTTACACAAAATTTTAAGTGATATTGCAGTGTACTTTATTGTGGTGCCAGACAAATGATTACTAAAAACCTTAAACCTTTATTTAATGTGGCTCATTATTTGATCTGAAATCGTCATTATGAATAACTCTTTTAAATTAAAACTTTAAATTATGAATGGTTATAAATTATAATATTATTTCAAATTATTAAATAAATATGCATGTGCATCAAATAAACAGTATATGAATGATCGATCCTCATGTGACGCATATCTAATATATTTGTCATTATAGAACGATTCAAAAAATCGATTAAAATTAATCACACCCAGTTTTCTGTTTCTGGAGAGCCAATCAACGCTTACAAAATTTCCGTGATCCCGCCTCCCGCGTTACGTCACTCTCATGTGATCATATGACAGCATCACAACAAAAATGTCTGCCTGCTGGTCAGTGCGATAAAATTTTTTTTGATCGTTTCACTAATAAAGCATTTGCGTCAAAGCTTCTGCATCTGATGAAGACGTTCTTGGAATAAAAACCAAGCCAGACGCAAACACGTCAGTGAATATTTTAGCACGCACGCGACTATACCTGTGTCTAACAGTTCATCATTGATTTGAATTATTATTAACGCTAATAGTTTGTGTTTAATAAAAAGAGTCATCATGGAGCCCACAGCATCGGGAATATTCTGTAACAGGATGCTCAGCATGGTAAACTCTGAAGATGTGAACGCCATCATTCAAGCTCAGAGACATATGTGAGTATCTAGAGACCTGCCCAGGCAGCGTAACCTTATTTATTAGGCTTTCAAGCTGATTTTGCTGCTTGTATTCATGTATTCCAGGCTGGACCGGTTTGAGAAGACCAATGAAATGCTGATCAACTTCAACGGACTGTCCAATGTGCGCTTACAACAGATGAATGAACACTTTCTAATGCACACCCGTACATTAATAGAGATGAAGAAAGACTTGGACAGCATTTTCAGACGAATAAGGTAATACATTTACAACATGTGATTAACAGTTAATTATGATGCTGACATGAACATTTCTCCCTCTATTGTAGGCAAATGAAGACATTTGAGCATTTGTAATGGAAGTTTGAAAATGCAAACAGTTACAAAATATTATTTATACAGTACTACAGTAATTATTATATTAGATAATATATATGTTACTAAGCCTAATAGGTGACTCTTTACCACAAAACCTTAAGTAGCCAAGAATGCATTGTATTGGTCAAAAAAATTGACCAATCTTTTATGCCAAAAATCATTTGGATATTAAGTACAGATCATGTTCCATGAAGGTACTTTGTAAATTACCTACTGTAAATCTACCAAAACCTCATTTTTGATTAGTAATATGCATTGCTAAGAACTTGATTTGGACAACTTTAAAGGCAAATTTTCTCAATATTTGGATTTGTTTTGCATCTCTCCCAAATATTGTCCTATCCTAACAAATCACACATCAATGGAAAACTTATTTATTAGCTTTTATATAATTCATGCATCTCAATTTATTAAACAAAATTACCCTTATGAATGGTTTTGTGGTCAAGGGACACAAGTTACATTATATTGTGTAACATTAATTATTTCCTTTGGATAAAATAATTTTTTGTTTGTTTCCACAGGACTTTAAAAGGCAAGGTTGCGAAACAATATCCAGAGGCCTTCAGCAGTAAGTTATAATGCAGTATTTTGTATTGGGATGCACTATGATTAAACTGCTGTTTTAAGAAAATAAATGAGTAAAACACATAAATGAAAAAAAAAAAATGTGACATTTAGGAAAGACTAATCACAAAATTCCAGCATTATCCTCTCTAGCTTCTGCTCAATTATGATACAAATAATCTAAAAACAAAAAATATATATTATATATTAAGTATCATAATACTTATTCAGCAAGGATGCACTCCTGACAATAAAGACATTACTAATGTTTGAAAATATCGATTTCAAATAAATATCATTCTTTTGATCTTTCTATTCATTAAAGAGCCCTGGAAAATGTATCACACTTTCCACAAAAATATTAAGCAGCATAACTGATTTCAACATTGATATTAATAAGCCAATCAGCATATCAGAATGATCATGTGACAAATTAAAAGGGTCAGGTATATAATATAATGTGCCTTTCTTTGCAACAGACATCAATGAAAGCTCCAACCTGGAGGAGGAGGATGATGATGACTTTGACCCCATTCCTCCGAGCGTGGCCACCACCATCACTACCACAGCAACGTCCGAACAGAGCACGGAGTCATGTGACACAAGCCCTGATGTTATATCGCCCACCATTAGCTGCTGCTCTGAAGACCCATCTCAAGAAAACACCGGCACGCCAACCTCCGACAGCCACGAACAGCCAGTGTTACGGGACGAGGGGCCGGATTCAGCCGACATTTAGATTCATGTGTATAATGCTGTAGTCACCTAAAAGTAATGCGGTGCAAGCTTACCGCTAAAGGTTTACGATGCGAATGATTTTAAGGCTACTGTTGTTACATGCTATTTTACTTCAGAAAAATAATTCTTACATTTTGCAGATTTAAAAAGTTTTAAAGATATGTATTTACATTGTCTTGTGTTCAAAACCACATTATTAAGTATTATTTCTAGATTTAAAAAAGGATGTCATTAAATAAAAGCTTTCTCACAGTGCGAGTCTCTTAATTTAATTATTTTGCGCTCTTGTCTAAACCTTTACTAGTTATAATACGTAAAGATATCAGAAATAGTACGAGTAGCAGCTACTAGTTATACGCGCTCGTTTTTGGGGACTACATATCCCATAATCCACCAGACCGGAAGTGTGGACTATACACATCAGCGTCCCTCTCTTCCGAGTCCACTACATTTCTGTCCGTTATTTCATTAAACGCTGATTGTAAAAGGAGATTATACGTTCGCAAATTGCAGTAAACTGCAATGTGCCGTTTAAAATAGCACTTCAAGGTAGGTAGAAAACGAAGTATGTAAAATGCTAAGCCAGGCAAGTGCACGGCTAGCAGTGGCTAACCGTAACCACAGACAACTGTGAGATACCTGAGCATTCACAGACTAACTGTTAAAAAATACTCTTTAAAAGCTGCTTAAAATCAAAATTGGTCTACGTCCTAACTTGTATGTGGTTAAACATTTCATTTTCATAGAATGATGATGTAACTGCTCACAAATGTGTTGACTGCGCAACTCACCTTGATATTTCAATTGACATAAAAAATGATGAACCGCAGCCTGAATTGATGAGGAAGATCACAGCCAGCTGCTGTGACGATGAGGAGGCTGAACAAAAAGAAAGCCCTGAACTTTGTGAAGGAGTTGGATGCTTTTCCCAAGGTTCCTGAGAGCTATGTGGAGACAACAACGAGTGGAGGAACTGGTGAGATTTGATATAGATTATTAATATTTTTCTATTCTTTTTTTTTTCAGTTTAGGTTTTAGTGACTTTGTTGTGTTTTTGTTATTTTTATTTTATTTTAAAAAAATATATATGTATAGTTTTTTAAATTATTATTAACCTCAGTTTTAGTGATTTTTTTTTTCCTTTTTTTTTAATTGGCAATGAACAAAAAAATTTTTTTTCCGGATATATAATTTTAATTTATTCCAATCCATGTTATTTAATTAAATAAATTAATACACACACTTAGGGTCAAACCAAATTTATTTAGACCGCTTCAGCATTCCTCACACAGTTTATTCACTTTAGTTTAGAAAATGGTAATAAATTATGACAAAGACTTAAGAGTTGTACTTTGTCAGACCAAATTTATCTTGATTATATCAGATAACTTCAACAGAAAGGTATGTAATGAATTAGAATGAATCGCTGTCAGCTGTTAAATTTAAGTAGATAATACCAATTTAGAATGACCAGTTATTTTCAGTTTAGTTCAGTCTTTGGAGAGAAAAGGTTTGCAAAGTAAATAAACATCTGGTCAAGTCAAAGTCTGAATAGTGTTTTTGATCCCAAACCTTTAACAGTTTCACTGGTAGTTCACTGTATGAAGAATTTCCATGTATTTATTTTGCTATCCTCACTTCGTGTCCTGCACCCACTTGTAAAAAAGAGTGTCTGAATTATTTTTGTTTTGACCATACATATCCTATCTTAAAAATAAAACAAATTGTAACACAGATGATTTGTTCCTCAGTTTCTCTGTTGGCCTTCACGGCCATGGCACTCTTGGCCTTCTTTGAGTTCTTTGTGTATCGAGACACATGGATGAAGTACGAATATGAAGTGGATAAGGATTTTACTAGGTGACTCATTACTTCTACCATAATGCAACAGTACATTATATTTTTTTATACTATATAATGATTTTTATGTACTAACATTTTGTTTTTATACTTTCATTTTGTAGCAAACTACGAATTAATATTGATATCACAGTTGCCATGAGGTGCCAATGTAAGTATATCTTGCTATAGTAGCATGTTGTATGACTTAAAGCATAAAATCATAAATAAGCTTGTGTATTTTTTTTTATTTATTCAGTTGTTGGAGCTGATGTGTTAGATCTAGCCGAGACGATGGTGGCATCTGATGGCATTCAGTATGAACCTGTAAGGAACTGAGTGTTACTTATTTGCTAATATCTTGCTAAAGTGGTGTCATAACATATTTTAATACTCTTTGGCAGGTTATTTTTGAACTTTCTCCTCAGCAGAGGCTCTGGCACAGGTAACTTACACTTCATTTGTTTACGTTTTAAAACTTTGAAGCGCTTCCTGTCAACCGTGATATTGGCACACAATTTAAAGTCATTTTCTAAATGTATATCATGCTTTTGTGGCCCTCAGGACACTTTTGCTCATTCAGAACCATCTGCGTGAGGAACATTCACTCCAGGATGTTTTGTTTAAGAACATCATGAAAGGTGCCCCCACCGCTCTCCCACCCAGGTCAGAACACATGACAGCTGTACAGGAACGTATTACTCGCGCATTTTCATTTTCTAATGGAGTTTGTTGTTTTCTATTCACTCTATAGGGAAGATGATCCCACTCAGCCTCTAAACGCCTGCCGGATACACGGACACCTTTATGTCAATAAAGTAGCAGGAAATTTCCACATCACTGTTGGGAAGTATGTCTCTTTTATCTTTGTTTTTGAATCCACTACCCCTATCCCCTACTTAGTTCAAATATGTGTCGGTTGTTTGATTTCTGATTGTCTTTATATTTTGTTCATTTAAGGGCCATCCCACACCCTCGAGGTCATGCTCATCTAGCGGCCCTGGTCAGCCATGAGAGTAAGCTTCAGACCTAAGCAATGTTCTAGAAAAAAATGTGATTTCCAATCCGTAGATATTATCTGAATTGTTCTATGCAAAACATGTCTGGTGCTATTGAATTTACAACAGAATGCAACATCTGTTCCTCTAAAAAAAGCAAATGGGGTTTTAAATTTTAGGTCCAACAGGTCAGTTTACTAATAAGGACCATTTTGTTTCAGCATACAACTTCTCCCATCGGATAGACCATCTGTCTTTTGGAGAGGAAATACCTGGCATACTAAATCCACTTGATGGCACGGAAAAAGTGTCTGCAGATCGTAAGTAATTGAAACATTTATCAATATTTTACACATTTGTGTGTGTTATGCATTTTTTTAATTAAAATTAAATTGTCACACACCATAAAACACAAAGATCCAGAAGTTTGAGAAAATATTTGCATTTTTCTAATTCAGTTATCTTCAATAATCAATATTTTTAATTACAAATTATCATAAGTATATATTTATACTGTTACTATTACTACAAAAAAAAGGAAAAAATATATATAGAGAGAGAGAGAGAGAGAGAGAGAGAGAATGAATATAAATATGCTGTGTGTGACATGATTAATATAAATAAATAAATATATAAATTTATATATATATATATATATATATATATATATATAAATAAAATAAATACATAAAAATATATATAC
>JAUCMU010000053.1:9758326-9769889 GCA_032275025.1 Enteromius treurensis
TACTGGCAGCTGATATAAATAATTGCAATTAATCATAATTAATAGTAATTATTTATATCAATATCTATATTCCCTTACTGAGCATTAAAATTTGTTACACAAGCATTCATAATAACCTAGCAACCACCAAACACTGTTTGAGGAACTACCTAGCAAACACAAATTAGAATGCACTGGCAACCATAGATATATATGTAGATGCCTCATTAGTGTCTATTTCTATGGGCCACAAAACGTAAGCCGTCCACCATAGTGTAGCAGTCTTGACTTGACGTAATTCAGTAGTAATTCATAGTAATCACTGAATATTCGAAAGATGCCACAATCCTGCACAGAACGGCTCAGCGGCTCTGTGTGAACCTACAGTACGGTGAATGATGTCAAGTTCACCGATCCAACACGGCGGCTGCATCAACACGCCTGGAACGTTCCAATGGGGTCTATGTCTATGTAAACAATGGCCAAACAAAAAAAATAGGTAAACAAACAAGCAAACACAAGTACACACATAGAGACTGTCTACAGACAAGCAGGTTTTTCTACTCATGTCAAAAGAAGGCCTGCTGTGTTCAGATATTCATTAGTTGAGTGAATGGATGCTGCGCCGAACAGAACGCCGGGCCGGAGGAGGCAGGAGCAGGTGTGACGACCAACGAGGTTCTCGCACCTCCCTAGGAGGGTTACAGCAATCAATTCCCTCCTACACACACACACACAGCGACCGGCTACACCGCATCCGCTAATGCTCGACTCTTTTCCTCACAATCAAAAAACAGTCTCATATTTAGGGTTTACATTAAGAAGAAACCTTTCGCAGGCTGTCATCCAAGAGGATACATGACGAGCCTCTTATATGTGTCACATACACCGCTTTAACTCAGAGAGAAAGACGAGTAACACACCAGATGGCGACACTTTCTTAATAGAAAAAAGTGAGAAGTGTGACACAACCTTGGCTGGAGTTACTGTCGTTTTCTTTAAAGATCATATCTTGGTATGGAAGAAATTGAAGCCAAATGTTAAACATTCAATCTTACTTATAATAGGTCTTTAATTCTCTTTATAATGTCTATTTGTAACTTAGAGGGAGGTGGCAAACAACATGTTTTAAACCCCAATTAAAATGTATTTTTATTAACACCTGCTCAGTAGTTCCTGCATTGTTGAAAACTAGAAATAAATAAAAAATTATGTTATTTATAAATGCAACAAATATGGACATGATATGTTGTCATGTTCTAAGAAAGCTGTTTTCATAAATAAATAATAAACAACAAATAAATTATATTAAAATATTTGAACATATTACCTACTTAATGTTTACACAGACCACCTTAAGAAATGTTATGAATTTAACATTATTACATTATAAGTTAAATTCTATTTAATGTACCATAATTAGAAGACAATAACAAATAATCAAAATCAAAATATTTGAAAATATTACTTAACGTTCCCACCATCTGCAACAACGAAACCCCAATAACTTTTATTAAGTTTTTCATTAATAAATGTAACAAATATTATTAGCTTCAGTGATGCTTAACAGATCACCTACACAACACATTAAGAAAATAATTTGTTATTTAAAAATGAATCACACATATTTAATAATATTGAAAATATATCACCTACTTATTCCAACATTATTGCATTGTTTTGAATTATAATACTATAATTTTTAACAGATTAATAATGTACCATATTTTGCCAATAATTCTGAAACATCAATATTTTTTAAAGAAAATTCTATGTGTTTTTTATTTGGACCCTTTTGGACACTTCAAGATTTTAAGACAATGATCTAACCCAGACCACCTTAAATTTCTTTTCTCAAGCCTCCTTAAATCAATGGTCCTCCATCGGCAGTTGCCATGGCAACTATGGGAGAAGTCTCTTTTTCAGGCTCTTTCATTCACTGAGTGGCTTATGTATATTTGAGTGCATTGAATGCACAAGTGTAAATATGAGCGTGTGCATATGTGCCGGATGCGTCTTTAAAAGTCTTGTGAAATTTATGCTTTCAAAACCAACAAGCAGGGCTGATTAATTAGCAAGCACTGAGTAAATGTTGGAGTGTGAGAACATTGGAAGAATTATTCCGTTGTTGCTAAATTAAACAGGCACGCCTCTAAGTTATACCAGGAATTGTGAGTAACATTGATTTTGAAGGCAAAATTAGGTAGACACAGACAGATCATCTTTTATCTAACCTTTGATGGGAATTTATGATGAAACTGTGCCGCCCCATGAGGATCATAAGCTAACAGACATCTGAATTAAATTCTCAATCATGTTCATGTCTGAACTTTGAAGACAGACGTGGATCAAATTTGCAGTGTACAGAGTGATTTCTTCGCAGCAGTTATAATTGAACATAATGGAAATCAATCATGATTATGTGTATGAGTTTACGTTGCTGCACAGACGTGCCCAAAAAATAGATCTATGCTGTACTACAGAGAGGGATATTAGTAGTCATGTCACAGAGAGGCATTAAAAGGCCTGTGGAAAGAGATATTGATTTCTCTGGCCCCATTAAATTGCATTTTAATTCAACAGAGAGTTTCAAAGATGGTAGATTTGGGTACACAGAGCCACCATGCATGTTTAACAGCCTGGCTGAGAAGAAAACATCAAAAATTCAGGTTTTCAGCAAACTGATGAATATATCAAGCTGACTTGTGCTGTTTTTAGAGCGCAGGTAATATGATAAGTGTGAATGAAGAAATAAAAAAAATGAACTAAAGAATGAATGGCTGAAAAAATATATAGACTGCTTTATGGAAGCATGAATGGATGGATGAATGAACAAATAAATCAATGCATGTAAGGTAGAAAAATGCAGGTTAGATGGTTTATGAATGAATGTACAAACAAAAAATAATGAATCAACAGAAGGAAGGTTGAAAGGAAAGCATGAATAAATAGCTGTCTGGTCAAATAGGTGAATGAATGAATGAATGGAGGTTAGATTCTCAAACAATTAACTGAACAGTAGATGAATGAATGGATGAACAAACTAATGATCAATTGAACCAACAAGAAAAAAAAAGAACAAATTAATCAATATATAAAGTAACAAAAGGAATAGAGAAAAGATGATTAATGAATGAATGAATTAACAAACCAATGGAGAAAGACTAAACAAATAAACGAATGAACTGAGAATAAATGAATGGATGGATTTATGGAAGCAATGATGGATAAGTGAATGATTGCATAAAGGGTACAAGGATGGATGTATGAATGCAGTTTAGATGGCATCATGGATGAATGTATGAACAAAAAATGATTAATGAATGCAAAGGAGGATAAACCAAGGAATGAATAACTAGATTATTTCGTATCTAATTAATGAATTAATGAGTTAACAAAGAAATAAATGGAGTAAAGGTTTTCAAAGGGTTTGTGACTGAATGAGCAAATGAACAGGATGGATGGATGGATAATTTGGTGGACTGACGGATTGATGGATGGATGAATTGACGGATGGATGAATTGGTGGACGGACGGACAGATGGATGGATGTATAAATTAGTGGACAGAGGGATGGATGAATTGGTGGACGGATAGATGGATGGATGGATTGGTGGAGGGATGGATGGATGAATTGGTGGACGGATGAATGGATGAATTGACGGATGGATGGATGGATGAATTGGTGGACGGACAGACAGATGGATGGATGTATAAATTGGTGGACAGAGGGATGGATGAACGGATGGATAGATGGATGAATTGGTGGACAGATGGTTGGACGAATGGATGGATGGGTGGACAGATAGATGGACGGATGGATGAATTGGTGGACAGATGGATGGATGAATTGGTGAACGACTGGATGGATGGAGGGATGGATGGATGAATGGGTGGCAGATAGATGGATGGATGGATGGGTGGACAGATAAATAAATGGATGGATGGATAAATGAATTGGTTGACTGACGGACTGATGGATGGATGGACGGATAATTTGGTGGACGTATGGATGGATGGATGAATTGGTGGACTGACGAACGGATGAATTGGTGGACGGACGGATGGGTGGGTGGATGGATGGATGGATGGATTGATGAATTGGTGGACGGATGGATGGATGGGTGGACAGATAGATGGATGGATGGATGGATGGACGGATGGATGGATGAATTGGTGGACGGATGGATGGATGGACGGATGATTTGGTGGACGGACGAATGGATGGGTGGATGGATGAAATGAATGGATAGAAGATAGATAACTAAAAAAAGGATGGATGAACAAACAAAGGAATAAATACACAAATTAATCAATGTGCAAATGAATAAATGAATAGAGAACTGATGGTTAAATTGATGAATGAATGAATGAATGAACTAACAAACCAACAGAAAAAGTGTGAACAAATAAACTAATGAAAGACTGGAATAGAGGATGAATAATTGCTTTAATGATGAATATATGAATACATGAATACATGTATGATTAAACAAATAAATGAACAAGACAACAGATGGATATACACTTAAGTGTGTGTGAATCAATAAAACAAATGGATAGAGGATGGAAGGATAGGTAAATAGATAGGTGGATGGCTATATGACTAAACAAATGAGAAAAACAAGCAAACAAAACAATGGAGGATATATTTAAATGAAGGGTGAATAAACTAACAATCAGAGGATGGATGACTGAACAAACAACAGATGAATCAACGAGCAAATAAATGAATAAATAGAGGTCAAATGGCCTACTGGATAAATAAAAAAACAAACACAAAAATGGAGGAATGTTATATATATGGAGGGATAGACAAAAGAATGGATGACTTCTCTATTTAACGGAACAAATGATTGAACAAGCAAACAAATCAACGGAAGATAGATGCTTTAAATGAATGAATGGCTTTATAGATTGGTGGCTTTATGGATGGTCGGACAAATGGATGGTCAAACAAAAAAAAACTAATGAACGAAGAAACATAAATGTATGCATCAATGTTGAATAAACCGGTCATTCATAAAACATGAAACCAGAGCACAATCTGATCGTGTTCTGACATCATGAACAAACCCACAAAAAGGAGACCTCCCCCTCAGATTTCATGTTACAATACAAAAATACAAGTAGAGGTCAAGACATCAAATTTCTCCAAGCGTAAAAGAGAACCACACACTCACACACACGTGTTAACACGCTCAGACACTCACCATCCTCCTCACACTCCTCTGGGGGCTTGGCTTTCTTCGCCAATCGAGGGTCGAGCCATGACGTCGTTTTAGTATTATGACTGAAAAGGAGAAAATATTGTTTAGCTACCAAGATACGAATCAAAAGCGTCTCAGTGTGTGTTATTGTAGGCAAATGTTGGTACAAGCCTGACTTTGAAATGTAAAACATTCTAGACTAGAAATCCCAGAAGGCCTCAGTCAAAGTGGCTGGGGGGTTTTCCAGTTAACACAATGACAATCAATACTTTTAATAAGTCCCTCGTTCCTCATTAAGGACAGAGGGGAGGGAGACGAATATCTCTCTCTTGCTTTTAGGAACACTCCTCCCTCAGCTTCTCGGGCAGATTCAGTTTTAGTGATTCATTTATCATCATGATTCATGGCTCAGCAAAATGCAATGTGTCAGTTCATCCCTAAAGTGGTACCAAATGATATATCCTTAATAATATTTTTATTTAAAACTACATTTACAAATTAAATACGAACACATGTTAAGGAATTTTACATTAATGAATAGAAATTTCAATACATGTAAAATAAAGGCAATTACTTAAACTGAAAGCCATCAAAAGAATAAAAAACAAATGATAATTAAAGCTACCAGCCCTGGCATGTGCTAAAGTCCAGCAAATAACTTCACTGCACTGAACTGTATGAGCTCAATACGGCACACATAAATAATTCAGCTATCCGTAACGATCTGTAAAAGAGGACACTGCAACAGGTAGCGCTCCATATGCTCAAACCTCTTTCATTACAAAGTGTGCTTTGAAGTGCACTTCACTCACTCTATGAAGTAAACTTCTCCTTTCTCAGTGTAGGCCATCTCCCAGTTATCTGGCAAAGGGCCCAGTTCGTCGTTCTCCTGGGAGTCCTGCGGGGACTTGGGGGCATCTCCTTCCTCCTCAGGGGCATCTGTGGCGGTGAGGGTGGGGGTCTCGGGTGGGCACGGCTGGACGGGAACGTCTCCAGAAGCGTCTGTGCTCTTATCCTCGTGTTCGCTGGATTCTGTGAGGGAAAACAAAAAGCATCCATGTTAAAGGTAATTTAGGATTCACATTTATTTAGTATTGCAGTCCAAATTCAGAATATTGGCCAGGACTTTTTTTTTCCACTCTGCCCCTCCTCTTCGCACGCGCGGGTTGCCAGATTGCAGACACCAACAGGAACGAGCACACATAAAGGAGAATGAAATTAAAAACGCTGCGTTTTCAGCCAACTGGCAACCCGGGATGCTGAAATACTATTGGGTAAACTGGCAGTGGGCAGATTTCACAAACACTCTGGCCCGGAACAGACATTTCCAAAGGAGAATAAATGACTATGTCTTACTCTTTCCACCTCCAAAAGCAATGACAGCATCTATTATATTCTGTCACATTCATAATTGACTCAGTAGGGTCAGTTTAAACTATCTCAGTAACAGTGGTAGGTCATAACCTGGTGTGATGGCGATGCCGTTGCCGTTGACGACGGGGCTCTCTTCCTCCTCCTCTTCTGGTGGCTCAATGCTGTCCTTCTCCATATTGCTGACGGACTTATTCCTCTTCCTTTTTCCCTCTGCACTGGGTCGGGCACCGGGCAAGAGTTGGTCCGTCACATTAAACAGCATCGGCGTGGGTTCGGCAGGAGGCTTAGGCGTGCCATAGAAGTTATCTAGAAACAACAGAAAACACATTTTGGGATTCAAACTAGTAAAAATTGCTTTGGTAGCTACTTGGCATGCAAGAAGGTGAAGTCTGACTTGAAGCAACTTTTCAATAACTTCGCCGGAGTCATTTTTTTTCGGTGATGTTTGCCGTAACGGCAACTTCGTTCACCGGCGACTCAATCGTTTCATTCAAGATTGAAAATAAATCATGTGTATCGAGGGAAATCTGTTTAATGATTAAAAACTGAGCTCCTGTGTGTGGTTACAGCCCAGGCTTTATGAATTCATTTGCAGGTCTGTGGGGATGGAAACAGAAGAGGTGAAGTTCACTGATTCGTTTAAATTACACCCTATGACCTAGAATTATAGACTGGGAATAGACTAACTTCACCTCAACAAAAACACTGAAATCTATCGAATCAATGTACAGTAGCTATATACTGGGCAGGCTTCTATTTAAATGTCCTGTTCAATTCAAAACAGCTGTTTTTACTGTGCTGACGTGAACCATGATTTCATGGTTCTAGCTATTAGTCAGAGACAGATGGTGCATTCTCATTCGAGAGAGCATTTAATTGGACAAATATTTGCATACACAATTTTTTATTATTAATTCATGCAAAAAAATCTTGTTTGCTCATTAAAGCTGCATTTAATTAATTAAAAAATACAGTAAAAAATATTATGAAATATTATTATCAATTAAAATATCAGTTTTCTATTTGAATATATTTTAATGTAATTTAATCCTGTGATGCAAAGATGAATTTTCAGTATCATTACTCCAGTCTTTAGAGTCACATGATCCTTCAGAAACCATTCTAACCTGCTGTTTTCCTACTCATTTCTTATTATTGTCAATGCTGATACCAACAATAGCCTGATATATTTATTTCAGCAATGTTTGATTCATTTAAAGCTTAAAAACAGCATTTATTTTTACATTACTAGTGTCTTTATCGTCCGATATAGAGTATCTGTTAAAGGTCAATTTAGCCAAATTTAAAAATTATTATTATTGCTATTATTATTATTATTATTTAAGATTTTTTTTTTTTTAGCCTTTTTGCCTTTATTTTATATTATTTATGTTGGTGAACCGCCACGAGGCTATCGGCACTAACTTATGATAGTATGATATATGTATCCTTACATTAAAAAGTTTTATTAAATTATTAACTTGAAGTGAGTATTACATGAAAAAAAAGGAAAAATCATCCTGAGGTTCCCTGAAAATTGAGATGTCATTTTTTGAAGCTATAAAACTTTTTTTCTGACTGAAAGTTGTCTGTCACTGAAGCTGTTATGAAGCTGTGCCTCATAGAGTCATGGGAAGGATCTTCCTTCTCATGAAGAAAAAAAGAAACCTGTGTCTGAAAGTAGTCCACACACCTCAGTGTCGGCTCTCAAGAGACCAAACTGCACTAGTTCTGAATACCTCTGCTCAATGTCAAAGATACGTGCTCTTTCTTGTGGTAACATTGAGAAAATCCGTATTCCAGGACCCAATTATATAACAGTTGTTTTATAAGCGTTATTTAGAGAGGTAATGATTTATTGAGATGTGAGATTTCACTTACCTTCATATGTTCCACTTTCTAACAAAGCCCCACTTTTCTCTAATTCCATAAAGCGCTCAACGCTCACAAAGTTGTAGTCCACACCTGGGACCTCTCCCTCTTTGGGCTGTCTCGTTGTGCCTGCAGACAAAAAAAAAAAAAATATTTAAGAATATACACAAAATTAAGCCAAATACAGTCTCGTAGAAATGCACTGTCTAAGTATCCTAGTAAATGAATATCCTGATACAATAAAGGTGTTTTATGTAAGATAGTGGTTGAACTAGGCATTGCAGTCCAAAATATTGGAGAGGGTTTTTTCACCCGGCCCCTTCCTTCTCAAATTTGACGCACACATAGGTTGCCAGATTGATGATACCAACAGGAACTGAGCCTTTGTGTTTTGGCAGCTTCCATGACTGAAATAAAACGAGCCAACTGGCAACCCGGAGTGCTGAAATATAATTGGGTGTACTGGCAGTGGGTGGGTTACACAGACCAAAACAAACACAGACATTACAGCCCGGAACACACATTTTTTGAACTTTCTTGTAAATATTTTCCACAAACCTATTATTAAACAGAACCATTTTCAACGTGTTTCTTGAGCACTAAGTCAGCATATTGATTTCTGAAGGATCATGAGACACTGAAGTCTGGAGTAATGATGTTGAAAATTCTGCTTTGCATCACAGGAATAAATAAAAATGGTCTGGTATTTTCTGGGGCAGCATTTAAAACCAAATAAGCACAAACAGTCACTTAAGAAACCCTAAGCAATAAAGTAAGTGTGAAAACTCGTAAAGTGACGTTTCCAAGTTTCCATATTGACTGTTTATGTAAATTGGGAGCATAATTAATGCATTAACTGAGGCCGAGTCTTCTGTGGGTAATCAAAATTCTTAAGAAATTAGGCACTGGGGATTTGCAGGACGTATACTTAACGCAACGATATCATAATCCAGTCCCTTGAGCTCTCCACCAAATCGTCTCTGATTTCTCAAAACTTTTAGCTCCAGCTTTTGGCTTGTGAACTTCCAGCAAGAGAAAGAGTCCATCCCTGCTGTTTGGCTTTAATGACTATCTTGACTAATAATCAGGTGAAACAGACATTTATCATTGAAGCGTTAGGAATGAGAGGAAAATATTTGAGCATGTGTGAACCATAAAAATATGAAGCTGACTAAATCAAAATGTCAATTCAATTTTCTCTGAAAAATGCGGTGCATTTGAAATTAGGGTAGTTTTATTTAATTTAGCATTCTTATTAATTCTGGCAATGCAAAGGACAGTTTAAGATTAATAAGGTGGGTAATTAATATAGAGATTTGATTTGACTTTACAGAGCGAGCACAGATGTAACAAATGGGTCATCGGATGAGGCTAATGATCTTAATCAATAATAGCAATCAGCAAGGAGACATAAAATAAATATGAAATGCCCCTGAGAAATTTAGAAACACTCAGAATGAAATATATTATGAAGGAAAAAACAAATATATTGTAAATATATCTTTGAATACCTATGTATTCAGAGATACACAGTGATATATATATTTTACATATAATAAACATATGTATTTTAACAATGGCCTTACTATCTTGAACATGTCAGTTGCATTGCTGTCTGTAGATAGTCAGAAAGCTCTTGGATTGCATCGAAAATATACTAACTGAGAACTTCGTAATTAACCAAATTTTCATTTTTGGGTGAACTGTCCCTTTAAGAAAACTATTAGTGAGCTGCCAGCAATAAATATAACAGAATGGCAGAGATTCAGTCGGTCATACAGGAGCTGTTTGTGGATAAAGCATTATCATTCACTCACATATGGAACAACAATAGTCCAGTCAGACATCATTCTGACTGTTATTGCTCTACAATTGCTAAACTGAGTCCATCACAATGAATCAAACTGTCTGAGACAAACTTCCTACAAGCCCAGACATCATTTTCATTATAATTTCCATAATATCTCCAGTCATAAATAGAACATGGACACATTCAACAAAATGAAAAAATTTTTTTTAACAGCAAATAAGCTATAGCATTTGTTTTAAGCACTGCAAGGTGTTTCCGGACACATTTTTGAGCTGGTCAAGATGGCAGACCAGTTGACCAACCACTTAAACTTACTAAACACCTGCTTGGAGACTAGACTCAGGATCAACAACTGACACGAGCCGGATTTGAACTCCTAACACCGGCACAAGCAGTACATGCTGTACCCTCTGGGCCATGTCTCCAACTAAAGCAGATTTGAAACATCAGTCCCAACAGATTTTTAGCTTCTACATATTTGCTTATATAATACGGAAAGCTTTCAAGCCAGTGCTGATAAAAGCCTTTGCCTATATCTATCTGGTTTTTCAGGACACACTTAAATAACACTTTTGCACTATGAAGTCAAGGAGCTCATTTCAGATTCAGAAGGCTGATATGCATTACCTCGGATCTGGAAATCAAAGGTTGGAAGTGTATTTCTGGACTAGTGTGAAGTCTTTGAACAAGATAAGTCCATTTTGATTTTAGGGCTAAAATGACAGACCGAATGGGCTGTTTTGAGAGGGTGAAGGTACTGCTAAATTATGAAAGTAAGACAAAACTCATATTTTTACTAAGTGAGAGAGAAACTGGGAATGAAAGGCGAGTGCATCACACACAGCTTATGTAATATACAGACTGCAATGGCACATTGCGGTCTAGAACATTTAAATATTCAAGGATATTCACCTGAACATCATTTCAACAGCGATGAGCCTAAATATAGTAGCTGTGAATCCTCTTACAAATTCAGTGGCTCCCCCAAGAAGACAGCCTAACGCCAAGAAGATAATTTGTGCATAAGCTATACAAAACAACAGGCCTTCTTTAAACTGTCAGTAACTGTAGCATGTTAACATTAGGTCAATTCAAATAATAATTATAAGGATCCATCTAAAAGCCACATAATGTAGCACTGCACTGAAAACAACCTTAGTAACCACATAGAGACACCCTGGAAACATTTATAACACCCCAGCACTGACGGCAAAGGTTACAAATAAATGCATACAGTATGAAAATATATATATATATATATTGTATATATAGAGAGAGAGAGAGAGAGAGAGAGAGGGCGGGAGGGCGGGAGGGAGGG
>JAUCMU010000053.1:9783262-9796338 GCA_032275025.1 Enteromius treurensis
GCACTTGGATGGGTTAAATGCAGAGCACAAATTCCTAGTATGGGAAACCATACCTGGCCACATGTCACGTACTCCTTCATCATGATTGCTGTTCATTTTGGCAGGCATTTTTGATTTAGTCTTAATACTTAATAGTCTTTCAGGCCTGGTTTCAGAGCCACAGCTCAATTAGGACATTTAGGCAATTTTTATAAACATGTTTCAGAAAAAAACATTACTGGTGTGTATCTTAAGACAAAACAAAAGCACTGATTTGTTTTAAGATCGCAGTTTCTTTCAGTTTTTTTGGTAGATATACAAATTAAACTAATTATTCAGATATGGTAGGTTTACTTAACAAGTGTAAATTTAATATCTTTTGTTGGTTAACAATGATGACACAGATAGGTATTTAAATAGAAATGCAATTCCTTTAAGATGATTAACTTTAATAACGCAGTGAGATTACAACAGCCAGTGCTCCACACAGAGATCTGAACTAATCATCATCCAGTCTGTCTGGAATGACATGATGTAACAGAACAAACTGAGACAGACTCAATCCAGAAAAACTGATGCTTCAAAGAACCTACCTGACAGACAGAAATAACCAACTTAAAACCATTTTTGCTGGCCTAAGACTTTTGCACAGTACTGTATATCAACAATTCATACCTGTTTTTATTGCTCATAAATTATAAATCAATAAAATTTATGCGTAATTGTAGTATGATCAAAGAAAAAAACTATAAAAAAGCATTATATATATATATATATATATATATATGCACACACACATACAGTGTATGTACTGTATGTGTTTGTGTGTGTGTACTATAAAAATTCAAAGAAACTGTAAACAACTTGAAATAATTCATTATATGTAACTAATGTTAATATAATTAATATGATTATTTCTGTTTTTATTTGAAAAGGGACCAATTTTAATATAAATGTTTCCATTTCATGCATTGTACCAGATTTAGCCGATGGCTAATTTTCATCTGCAGTCCCTAATATAGCGCAATAACATAAGAATTGTTTTCCAATAACCTATAAATTAATCTAAATACATTTTATATACAAACACGTATACACAGAAATATAAGTGCACAAATAAAAAAGCTTAAATATTTGTAGAGAATGTCCAAGTAATTATGGAAATATTTATAAAATGCATTAATATAACGAATATATATATATATATATATATATATATATATATATAAAATAGTATTATCATATTATGATAAGACAATTAAAAGGAAAAAAAAATTGAAGAACTGTATATATTTAAGTAGTTGTTAAACAATGCATATTTCTATACTTATATATTTATATGTACTGTGTGTGTGCGCAAGGACATATATGCATAAATATAACAAATATATAGCTTATATATAATACTATTCATTTACATAAGACAACAAAACAAAGACATTTTAAGAACTGTATATATTAAAATAGTTGTGAGTTAAAGTAAATGCATATTTACATACAGTACCTATGTACATGTGTATTTGTGTTAAGTATGTGTGGTCATATAAAAATACACACACGCAATGTTTTCATTATCTATAGTTTTCAGCATCTTAAAAAATAAAAATAAAAGCCTGTCCGATTCATCTGCACTCTCCCAAGAGAAACTTACAATGCAAATTGTCTTAACTTCTAAAGTAAAAAACACAAAAGCCGACATAATTTCACACAGACAAGCACACTTTCCGTGAATAGTAAACGGTGAAGACTGTTCCATAAACCCAGTTATGAAATTACAGAGAGTGTGTGTGTGTGTGTATGTGTGTGTGTGACTAGTGACAGTGCAGAGACTTGTGAAATGAGCCCTGTCAGTGCAGTGCGCTCCAGCCGAGAGTGAAGTTACACACCACATATCGACCGTCCTGTAGTTACACCTCATGTGACCATGATGACCAGGGGGATGTGATTTTGAATGCGGACACAAGCGCTCCAAGCTACACAAGCTTAAACTAATGCATCACTGCATCCAGTTCAACGGCAAGACATTGAGTAGATTGAAAAATTAAGGTCAGTAAATAAAACTCAGAACAAATGATTTCCAAAGAGCTGAAAAACTAACCATGAAGAACAATTTTTCTGCCCCGAAATGAAGGAGAGCAGAAATCTATACCAATTGGAAAGCACCATGTAGTGTAATAATGTCCCGACAGCACCCATCTCTCTCTTCTTTCCTGTGGGACTGTTAAACTATAATCAAACTACATCTGGCATGTTTTTAATAAAGAAACACCATCACATTCAGTTACCTAGGTCATGTTCTAGCTCTCCTCCTCTGCTTTAAAATTCACGAGACAAATGAACAGCTTAACATCGCTTTGTCTTGTCTTGTCTCTTTCAATCCAGCTTGCGAAACATCTCATAGCAAGCTGTTCGGTTACACTAATGACTCTCAGTATGGGAGAAATAGCTCCAGAAATACACGCTCATGACTGCGCTGCACAGGCATAAATCAAAGGCATCATTTCATCCAGCCGGTTGGTGATTGTGATGTGTTTGTGTACCACTATGGAGGGGGAGGGGGAAACATCAGCAGGCAAGCCTGGAGAGGAAATGGTGGTTGCCTTGGAAACCCTAGGCTGAGGAAGAGAGGGAGCGAGAGAGAGAGAGAGCAAAGGAAAGGAAAGGAAGAACGAATGAACAGACGAGGAGTGTATATATGCAGAGTTGACCCAAGCGTCACTGTTACCAGTTGTTTGTATTTTGAGGGGAAAAAAATAGTAAAATCGATCTGTATATACATTATGTTAAAGTCAATATATATTTTATACACGATTATATATATAGTGCTGTCAAATGATTCATCGCAAATAATTGCACCCAAAATAATAAACATTTTGTTAACATAATGTGTGTGTACTGTGTATATATTACGTATATATAAATACACATACATGCACGTATATTTGAAAGAAAAATATGTTACATTCATATATTAAATATATTATTTATATGTGATATAATATATATGAAAATAAATATATAGATGCAAATACATGTAAAAAAAAAAATTATATATTCTGTATGTGTGTGTATTTATATATATATATATATATATATATAGATATATATAGATATAATAAATAAACACAGCACACACATATATTATGTAAACATCCCTAATTTATAACAAAAGAACTAAATATTAGTTCAATTTATTTTCTAAATTTTCTACAACATTATTGAACTCTAAAGATGTATATATTAATATTATTTAACCGAAGCTAACAGGAGTTAGTTGTTGTATTTTTACGACTAATATTAATAAACACTGAAACAAATGTTTTGACTCTTAGTTAAATGTTAGTTATTAATGTTAGCTAATATGTGTTACCATATGGCTCAAAATAAACTAAAAATCTGAACTATTACTGTATGTTCAAACTGTGAACCAAAATAGCTTTACTGACCTTACTGTCGAATTGTTTCCACCCTTGCATGCTTTAACTATCATAACTGTGGTTTTCTGGTCTTATTCGTAGTAAGACCACAGTTAATTTGGTCACACATTTTTTTTAAGTTCCAATTCTCGCAATTTACAAACCAATGACCTTTGCGGCAATAAACTATTAATCTGCTGCTTATTAATAGTATTTTTTTTTAAAGCAGTGTCAAGGTTCATCAATCCTTCTTATTCAATCCGTTATACTAATCTAAAAACAAAAAAATGTAGTAAATGAGGTTTTTACTGCCCATAACATTTTAACAAGTGGCTAAAACACAAAACATCATAACCACTAGGCAGCTAGATAACATTGGCAACCACTACCTAGCTAGCCTGAAAAATTGCACCACAAACTTGTATGTTGCAGTTCTTCAAACCGTCAAGCATTTGGGACTGACAGCATCTATCTAGTCCAAATGTGTGGACTAATGAGAGTTAATCTAAGTTAAATACAAGTTCTGATCGCCGTGTTGACAAAAACACATTTGTAAGCACTGTACATTTTCTCCACAGAGGTGCATCACTGTCAACATGCTTATGTTTGTTTTTACAAACTGAGGTATTAATCAAATTTGTTGCATGTGTTTTCGAAACGCTGCTAACATTCCTGTCGTTTAACGTCTGACTGGAGGATGACGCTTTGTGCAAAATTACAATTTTCCCCATTACCTCCGACTGAGTGAAAAACCCATTCATAGTGCTTTAAACCAAAATAAGCCATACCAGTTCTTTCTATCTGGTTGCATCATACATTAAGATTGTACCCAGACATATCAGGTAGGGTTCGTCTCCATGTTTCTACCATAACCCCCCACACAGCAATAACAACTTCCACAATATTAGAGGTTGGCTCACAGATTCGGAGAGCATGTCCTCACACTCTTTCAAAAATGACCAACAAAAGTTCCATTAATACATGCATTCATTTTTTAGAAAAATACTAAATACTAAAATAGTACAACAGAAAAAGGACACCTCCTTTGTCCTAC
Organism: Enteromius treurensis; assembly: GCA_032275025.1. NCBI lineage: Eukaryota > Metazoa > Chordata > Actinopteri > Cypriniformes > Cyprinidae > Enteromius > Enteromius treurensis. The sequence goes on from JAUCMU010000053.1 coordinate 9,787,712, forward strand.
AGTAACTAGGCACAATGCAACAATCAATGTGTCTGTCCACACTAAAGTAAAACTGCAAAGATGATATTTAATGTGCAGTCACATGGAGCAGAATTCTGGACCACTGAGATTTCACAGGGGGCTGGGCTACTGTCCAAAATGCTATACCACTAGTTGATTGTTAAGATGAGATGAAAAAGATTGTTCAGGGTTCTTGCATAAAACTTAGTGTTACTATAATCACACCTGGTAAGGACAAATCCCTGATGAAAAAACAGCACATGCTGGTTAGATGCTGGTTTAACCTTGTCCTTTGCTGGTTTCTGCTGATTTAAGATGGTCTATTTGCTGGTTTATGCTCATGCTTTGCCAGGACCAGCATAAACCAGCTTAAACAAGCATCCCAGCTTCAAAACCTACCTAACCAGCATATGTTGTATTTTTCAGCAGGGATTGCCCCTTATTTTGTAGGTTCCTCTTGAACTTCCTCATCAGGATTCTGAATCCCATACTTATGGATATGAAAAAGACCAGTGCTAAGAAACCCAAGCTATTTGAACGTGTATGTAGAGGTCACTCACACGGCACAGTCCGGAGGTAGAGGTTGTCACGTATTATTTGCTGAAGCTCATGGTCCACTGAACCCTTCTGGAACCGTAGGTTAAGATAATGCCGGAGATCTTTATCCACCACACCTCCTGAAAAAGGTAAATTAAAACAAAAGTTAAATGTTAACCTGAGACAACCCATTTATTTATTTTTTTAAGAAGCTAAAATGTGAAGCTTTCCCTCATTATATTTGCGAACAGCACAATAAATAACAATAATAATTGAAACTTATATTTTATATACAAGTTTACACAAATAAAACCTACCTGCAAAGCTACAGAACTGTTCAAAGTTTTAGGCACTTTTTAAAAATGCTGTGAAATGGGAATGCTGTCAAAAATAATTTCATTAATAGATTTTCTACTATTAACTAAATTATGTCAACATTTGGTGTGAGCATCCTTTGGGTTTAAGCAGCTTTTGCTATAGGTGCAGTTGCACTAGTTTTTTCAGGGAGCTTTGGAGGTAGGTTTCTCGAAGCATCTTGGAGACGTTGCCACAGCTCTTCTGGATTTAGTCTGTCTCGGTTTGCACGGTTTCTTCATGTCATTCCAGACAGACTGGATGATCAGAGAAGATCAGATCTCTGTGTGGAGCACTAGCTGTTCCAGAGTCCTTATGCAAACAAAAATCTCAATGGATTTTTACAATTAATGCCAAAAATGTTTGGCAAAGTTGTTGGTTTAAATACATGATAGTATGTTTGAAAAAGCGGAGTTCCACAAGGTTCACTCTTAGGTCCTTTCAAATTATGTTAGTTTTCAAGCCTCTCAGTCACTTCCTGAAATCCCTTATAGAGTATGTGTCACTTAGCATTAGCATGTCCAATTTGTTGAGTCTGAATAAGCTTCTCAGAAGCTGTAAGTTATCACAATTATGCAGGTGATATTTGGAGATAATTGTAATTTAAATACTATGCGATTCCTTAAAGATTCTGATCACTGATGCATTCAACAGACTGTCTTGTCTGGCTTATATTAATCAGACGGATAGTCTTCCAAAGGTTCTCTAACAACATCTTGAGCAAACGTCCCTGAGAGACGCCAAGACAAATGCAGAAAATAAAAGGTAGCTTGAGAACTTGTGCTTTCTACCTTTTCTCTAAGGTGAACAAAGGACAGAAAAATGACAAATCATCTCGCGCTACTCTGCCTCAAGAGAGCTAAGCAGCTCTACCTTTTTTTTTATTCCTTCTCCAATCATAACCTTGGCCATTCGGCACAGCTGAGCATGGATACACTGCTTGGCAATTCAAAAATCCAGCACAGTGTGTGAGAAGATCCTTTGAGAATAAAAGCATCTGGTATAAACCTGCACACCATTTCACAAGTTCAGAATATATTACATCTCATTGTCACCGGTTAACAAAGGCAAAAACCTGTTCATGGCAGGTGTCTTAACCAGGCTATCACCGTAATCTTTTTCTCATAAACCTAGAAGAGTCCCTGCTGCCGAAATTTTCGAATGTCAAATCTCTGTATGACACCGTGAATGGAAAATGATGCTCAAGTGAAAAAAAATAAAATAAATTGCAACAATCAAGCTTGCACAGCTGTTGCGGCGGAAGGACACTTCAGAATACCGTCACACCATTCCAAGGAAATGACAAAAGGAAACATCTCACAAGTAGACTTCTTTGGTCAGGAATCCTAAATAAATATCTCACTTGTCACCATCCATTATTATAATGGCTCTCTCCTCCCCCTCTTTCCGATAAAACTACTGTATCCCAATTGTAATTCCAGCGGTCCAGATGATGCACTCCTCAGTCACAGGCTTGGATCTACTCACCCCTTCCAAAATCCTTGTAGCTATTCCGCTTTATGTTTTCAATCCTATTTGTAAACTAGTCCTTTATACATCAATGGATGCAGCAGTGATGGAGTCTCCCGTTCTGCAGCTAATTTAATCCAGAGGAGAGAAGGAACGCGGGAGGAGGAGGACGAGGAGGAGAAGAAGAAGAGATGGAGTCGTCGGCAGTCAGTAGACAACAGAGAGAGGGAAAAAAGGTTCTGCCAGCCGTGAGCCTATCACAATGAAGCCTGTATTCTCATTTGCTGGGTGGTTAGTGAAGTCTAATATCGCCCTCTGACTGCAAACAATGGTACTGCAATGGATGCGGGTGAGTGTGCGTGATACAGATGCTTTTGGACACACCACCAAAAAGGCCAGCTTGTTCACACCAGATGCTTCCTGCTAGTTGGCATCGTGTGAACTTGTTGACCTTGTGAACACATCAGTGTCAAGAGTGAAGACGGCAAGTAGTAGCGCGCACTCAGAGAGCACAATGACCGGCCAAGTCCAGCTGGAAATTAATAGACCGTTTAAAAATTACTTTGCGTTATGTTTGTGTGCTAACATCTGCATTTCTCTAAAACTGGCTTCTTATAACTAGCACATGGCTTTAATGACAATTATTTTAATCATTATATATTTATTATATAAATGTAATTTTATATATATATTTAAACATAACCTATCTATTACCTATTTTTCCATCTATATATATCCTGAATATAGCTTGTGTGTGTGTGTGTGTGTGTGCACGTGTATACACATAACCCATATTTAGTTCCTGAAAACTGAAATCAAAAACATTCAAATTTACGATATATAATCTAATTAGAAATTATGGATAATATATTGGACAATAATTAAATAAATCATAATTAATAATACAAAAATGTTTAATTATTTATTTATTTAAAACAATAATGTGAATTATAAGCATAAAGAAACAATAATAGCAGATATTTATTTTAATTATTTTAGATTTTAAAATTATATTTATTACTGGTTAACTATTAACTACAACTTTTCCATCAATAAACGCATAATTTGCTGCTTATTAATGGTTATAAGGTAGAGGTTAAGTTTAGGTGTTGGGTAGGATTAGGAATATTGTAGGTCATGTAGAAAATGGAATTAATATGAGCTTAATTAGTGCTAATAAATAGCTAATATTTTAGTATTATTCATGCTAATAAGCAACTAATAGGTGTAACTGTAAAATAAAGTGTTTGTCATTTTGGAAACCTTTTTTTTGGGTTGTTGTTGCTTTTTTCAACAAAAATGCTAACAATTAGCAAATAGCTAATCATGGTTTAAATTAAAACCACAATTTTTCTTACACATTACCTCGTTTACGGCAGCAAGACAGATCGACAAGCTTACTGCAATCTCACGCACCGGAGGATATCGACCGTAAACTGAGATCAACATTTTGTTTGGAAAGATTTGATTTCAGTGTTCACAGGCTTGGAACTGAGTTTTAAATGCATTCTGGTCTTCAAGAAGCTTGAAATACTGATTGTTTGGAAAATGAGGATGAAAATTATACAATAGACAGGAGTAACAATAACCCATAGTTATGGCGAGGCACAGTGACCTTGATATAACCCCACAGAAATGTATTTCGTGTGGGAGAATGAAAAACAACAGCATTCAAGCTGGTATGCGAAACATCTGCACGCAATGACTGCGGAGAGAAAATTATTAAGTGCTGAAATTCGGTTGAGGAATGCACAGGAGGCGTTTCAGCTGATCTCAGATCACTTATCTTGTTGCTCGGCCTGCGAAAAAGCAGGCATATCTGCTGAGAATACATCTTCATGACTCAGTCGATATTACAAGGAGAGAGTCTGAGGTCACAGCTGAGATTCTGTGGAGGAGGACAAACCTTTGACTCTTGAGAGAACACGGTCGCTTCATTTGTCAGCAAGACAGATGACACAGTGGGCAAAGGCATGATGTGAGGGTGAGAGTGAGTCGGACAGCTGTTAAAAACACTCCTTTCTCACGCTCTCACTTTCTCTCAATCCCGGAGGACACCTCTTTGTGTCATCTATCAGCCAGTTCTCCACAAGTGATGACAGATGCTTGTTGATTAAACAGTCAATAAATTCAAAGACACACACGTACGTAAACACAGGCACAGAGACGACACGTACAGTTCTGGATGGGACGCTGTGATCGTGTGTAATCGGGATAATTTATAGCCTAAAGAGGTCTGCATGGAGGCCTGTTTCTGCAGAGAAAAATAAACAAGGCAATTGTTATGTAAGATTTCAAAATTAAGAAAAAATAGGTTAAATTCAGTAGGCGAGAAGTACCCGGATGACCTGCTGCTTCCGGAAGAATTCTGTAGTATGCATACCATGGACACTTTCCTATCCCATGAGGCTCCGGGAGAGGAGGCGTCATATTAAAAAAATGGCGTAAAGTTGAGACGCGGCTCATTTCAAGTGTACGTACCTCAGGGGAAAAAAAGTTGATTGTTGTGATTAAATTACACTTGTTTAACACAATCTAAATAAACGGATGACTTATTGAAAGTTTGAATTGTCGCGCTGTTGTGACGATGCATGACACGTGACATCATCAATATGGCGGATGTAGTACGTGCGAATTCCATTCATACTACCCCCATTCATACTATATAAGGTAGTACTGTTTAACAGCCGGGTAGTACGTTCCATTTAAATGTAGTACCTACTTAAGCAGTATGCGATTTGGATGTTCAGGTGTATTGGGAGGGAGGCTCCACCCCCTAGGGTGTGTATAAGGGGAAACTGAGATCAACGGAGTCAGAGAGTGCTTCGCTGTTTCAAGTGCGGTTTCGAAGTGTGTACGGCGTGGATTGTGGCCGACCACAGCCCGAATAAACACCCCTTGGCATCAAAACGCTTCGTCCTCGTCTGAGAACGCTACTATATCTTGTGTCTTGCTGTTTTTTGAACAATACAAATTTTGGCTAAATGTGTGTTGAGTAAAATATTACTGAAACTTAGATTAGTAATACCTTACACTACTGCGTTACAGCAAAAAGTAATATATTACTGTAATGTATTACTTTTGTAACGCGTTACTCCCAACACTGGACACAATGCAAGGTATAATCACATTTTGACATTCAAAGTTGCAACTTAAAAAAATAAAAAAATTATGAGATAGCGTGACAATGAGATTTAACGTCTCAGCTGTGAGATATAAAAGAATCCATTATGAGTTGCATTTTGAAATTCAAAGTCACAGCAACACAATAATAAGAGATATACAAAAGAAAGGCTTATAGTCACAATGAAAAATATAGTCAGTCATATTTGAAGGTTGCAATTACAAAAAAAGTCTAAATTATGATAGTTATGAGTCATATTTATAAAGTCTCAACAGTGAGGTATAGTAAAACTTTAACATATAAAGACACACTTTGAAAAATTAAGTCATAATTAAATATGAAGCCACATGGTGAAACATAAAGTAATATTTTGAGATATAAAGTCACAAATTTGCCGTGAGATATGACACCCCTAACACATTATGAGATACAAAGACATGGGACATTATGGGAAACTTCTCCAGTACAAGTTACATATTGAGATATAGTTACTACTACGTTGTGTAACATTGTAAAAATTAAAAATTAAAAAAATCACATCAAGTCATAATTACAGTCTTAATTACCTAATTCAGGTTTAAAGTCCCAATTACCATTATTTTTCACTCTAAGGAAGAAAAAGGTTTTCCACAGGTCTGAGCCACGTACAATACGGTTAATACTCTCTAAAAAGGTGGGAATATGTCACCATATTGATTTATTCTCACTAGAGAGGAGGTTAATAAAACATTCCAATAAGTTTCAGCAGTTTCTTTTGACAGCATAATCACAGCTGACACCACTGCCCTCGCTGAGGACAGCTGAGCAGCGTATCGATCGCCTGAAAGTTCTCCTCCCGTGGAAAGTTGTTTGGTGCTAGAGCCCTTTGGCTCAGACTGACTAAAGCGGAGAGCCGTGATAAAGCTCTGGACAGAGAAAGGAAAACCATTTGTGATGCCAGCCAATCAATATCTCCTATTCGCTACCAACAACTCCTACGAGAGGTCAGATTCTGCATCTTCTTTGAGTAGACACAAACAACACACAACATTTCTTGCTCTGCTCATTGTTTTTTCTTCAAAGGCAGAGATATCCAATCACTGTGCTTCTTACAGCTCGTTTTACAAAGCTGGACTGTTCTAGTAGTCTGGAACATCAAGCCATAGTGCTCATTTGGGTTTGAATCTATACCAATAAAAAAGGCCACATAAAATGGTTCAATCCATCCTGAGAGAGAGATCCATAAAAAAAAAAGTTCACAATGTACCTCTTTGGCACAACGTAACTTGAAAACCTGCAATCAGCAAAAGGAAGAAAAATGATCCAGACACCTGCATTTGAACTCACTTATAAGGCAAGAGACCCTTTTGTCTTTTTGACTCAAACAATCCACATTAACAACTAGGCGTGAATCCAAAACGCATAGCCGGAGCTATCAATCTCTTCCCTTTGTTAAATGAAGAGGAGAGAAAACTGCTAATTATGGTTCTCCGTCTGACTCACTTTGTTTGTCCTGTGATGATGATTCACATTACAAAACCACTCACACCTCTGACTGGAACAACCCAAAGGAAGCTAAATTGTTAAGATACATAGCAATAGATGTATAAAATGCTGGAACAAAAAAAAAGTAGTTGTAGTAGTAGTTACAGCCTGTCACCAAAAAACCTCATCTACATTTTGGATGACCTGAAGATGAGTGCATTTTCTGCTAATTTTAAGTTAAATGATAGCATAGGTAATCTATCAAGGCTTTAAAATATCATAGACTCTGAGGTGTGTTATTTTGAAAAGGGCAGACTAACAACCTAAGGTTTAGCAGTCCAGAACCCAACAACATTTAAACAACAAGGTATCCATGAATAAACCAGCATCTGACAACCGGCTGAACAAGGAGGTACAAAGATAAAGATTTCATTTATGCCACCGTGTAACAGAGATGTCTATGATGTCTGTACCTTATCAATGGCGTTGAAATGAGTTTGATGAGTCAGAATTAGTCTTTTTGAAAATGAATGAGCCCTTTCCTCTCTGTTGACTTCACAAAAGATCCTGATGAGTTCAGGTTGGCCTTTCTTCTAAATATAGAAACTGAATCTTTGCACGTCACTTCAAGGTTTCCTCTGCTAAAATGGCAACAATTAAAAAATTGGGCCTGGAACATGAAGTGGTAAAAAAAATAATAAACCTATGGCAACCAAGCAATTTTCAGAAGGAAATGGCATTACTAGAAGTGATTGCTATTGCTCATACTTCTGGTTTAGAGATTTGAACTAAATTCTAACTATTTGTATTAGTGCTGCACGATTAATCATATCGATGTCAGCCTACGCGATTACTTTACAGCAAATGTTGCAATTTTATTAAATAAACAAATGCATTCATGGACGTATCAAGACGTTCATTCTTGCGTTCACACCATGTGATGGCTACCAGAGAGAGAGAGTAAACCTGGATGAAGTAAAAACTGAGGCTACGACCGTTCGTCTTCAAATCTTTTGTAAATTGTTTACACAGCGTACTCTTCTTACACATATGTGAAAGACCGAGTACAATACAGGGGAAAACAGCTGCGAACGTTGCGAAAACGTTGTCAGAGGGTTTTGCATAGGGGGAGGTGCGAATGTTGTTTCAACCTTTCGCGCAGGGGCCCGTGCAAACGTTCCGCCCAGGGGCCCACGCAAACCATAATCCGTCCCTGGACGCGGTGATGAGGGGATTACATCAGCCGGAGAGCGACCATCTCTACTGCGCGAATTAAGCGTTAAACCGCGAGTGATTTATTTGTTAAGGCAATAAAAAAGACGCAATTAGACATCATGCAGCGCAATTCTTAAACACGCCGGTTTTACACTGCCCGCATAAGAAGCGCGGAAGCAGCGCGCGACGATTGTGCTTTCACACTGGCAGCGTTTGTCGCGGACGGCTTGCACTGCTGTAGGCTGTAGACAAGCATCTTTCTGTCCTATTTTTCATCATTCGTCTCCAAACACTGTGCTTTGATTTATGTCATTGCCAGCACACTTTGTTATGACACTGTCTATATTATAGTTTACACAATACACTTGAGCAAAGCTTTCTATATGTGTTTATTACACGGCTCTCTGGAATGCTTGATTCTGATTGGTCAGTTGAGACATTTGCAGGTTCGTTCTTTTCGAAT
>JAUCMU010000053.1:9812140-9825031 GCA_032275025.1 Enteromius treurensis
AAAAAAAAAAAAATTTATAAAATAATTATAATAATAAATAATAATAAACAAATATATATATATATATATATATATATATATATATTTTTTTTTTTTTTTTTTTTTTTAATTATAATAAAAAAAGGCAATTTTTCATCAGTTCTGTTCTTTAAATTAAAAACAAATGATCAGGCGAATATGATGTAATAATAATGAACCAAGTTTCTGATTTTACAGAGGGTCTTTTTCCCCCCTAGATTTTTTTAATTTAGTGTTGTTGTTTTTTTACATTTCAGCAAGGATGCATTAAATTACATTAGATTTCTATATCAATTCATACAGTTCTATTCACCCAAGAATCCTGAAAAAAAAGTATTAGTTTCCACAAATTAAGCAGCACAACTGTTCAACATTAATAATTGGAAATGTGTCTTAAAACAGCAAATTGGCATAGTGAAGATTTCTGAAGGATCATGACAGGGAAGACTGATGTAATGATGCTGATAACTCAGCTTTGCCGCCACAGCAACAAAAAACTATGTGAATTAATGAAACAGAAAACATTTTATGAGTATTCATTATCAGACCTTGTTGGCAGAGACCATTTACACCAACTCCACCCACCAACGTGTGACTGGGCTAGTCACCACTACAAAAGATGGCTGTCAAACAATTATCTCCAGTGGTGTAGATGGTCAAGCATGTACCGTAGTCCTTCGATTTCATATCTGCCTTTTGCCAAACTTTGAGCGAAAACAGTATTTCACCAAGTAAATTATACCATTTTCACTTGGTGTATATAGCATCTAATTGTATTGTACAATCTCATGAAAAAGAAAAAGATATAAATGCATTACACCATACATTATGAATAATTATAAAGCATTATATCTTTTAATAAAGGTTTAAAGTAAAGTGTTACCATGTTGACCTCTTTCAAAAGCATTCCAATAATCTACAACAGCCTATATTCATTCTAAATTAGATTTCCTAGATGCATCTCATTTTTATTATGTCATAAAATTGTCTATTGTGAATACGTCTTATTCATCTGGCTTGCATGCAAAGGTAAGGGTTCACAGCATGCTTGGAGAACACAGGACAAATTTGCATTTTTGAAAAGTTTGCATAAAGCATATTTGAATCATGGACCATAATGGACGGAATAATGTCAATAATAACTCAATGTAAAAGCAATGTCCACACGCAGTACACCAACCACTGACGTGTTGAGCAGCCACAATGGAAATCCAGTTGGATTAGGCGGAGAGGCCAAAAGTCATTATGTGGGGAAATGGGCTATGCAGAAAAGAACAGAAAAAAGCACTCACTAAGAAGCTGAGTCATTGAGCTGGTACTCTCTGGAACGACTGAAGCAAGCCTGAACCCCATCATCCTTCCACAGGCGCTGGATGATTCCTGACAGCTCGCTCGTCATGTATCCCTCATCTGCAGAGCCAGCCAGAACAAACAGCTGTCTTGCGTCATCCTGAAAAACAGCCAATCAAATGCATTTTAATTTCCTCTGATGCTTTAGCATTACATAAATAAGTGACCTGCATTAAACCCTACTTTACAATGAAACGGCAGCACTTACAGCTCGCCCAGGATCAGCAAAGTCAATCTTCAGGCGGCCCATGGCCCTTATAATGGCGATGATGGACTGTATAGTATTGCTGTAGACCACGGCTCTGTACTGCTTGCACTCTTCCTCTGAGTAGCCTGCTTCATGGATGATCCTGTGGGAGACAAGTCGATGGCATTAATTCAAGTAATAAAGCTAAAAAATCCTGGCAAGTATATTGTGAACATAGGCCGTGATGAGCAAAAAAAATAAATAAATAAAATCTTTCTTTTTTTTCTGTTGCTTAATTCTAATGACTCGGAGGATGTTTAAAAGGCTCAAAAGTTATAAAAGCCTGACAAATGCAGGGAAGTCCCTTTATAAGCCATAACCGAAGGATTATGTAATTCATATATAAATTTAAATAAACACTGCTATCGCTTACATCCTGCGTGATTTCTAAACATTACGAAACTAGGATGACATAACAGGGGTTGAAACTTACTTCATCTGTTTGACAATCGTACTCTTTCCAGATTCGCCAGCCCCTGCGAGAAAGAGAAAGAGTGTGTCAGCCAGATGGACACGCACCCAAACATTCCAGATCCTTCCCGGCTCCATAAACAAGTATGAGGATCTGACTCTGAAGGATCAGGCCTTTTCGAGGCTTTTGCCAGCTCAGCAAAAGTATTTGTTAGTATCAGATTGAGCGGGAGGTTGCTTTGATTTCACCACAAGTAATAACTGGGTGGGGAGAAGACATTATCAACTCGAAATTATATGGTCACGTTGCATCCTTGCCACTTGTTTGATGACAAACTAGTGATATAAAAAAAATTTACGGAAGTGAGAGGAAAGACTGATGTCATGAAACCATCAATCTACGAAATTGAGACTATTTCTTTGCTCTTCTGTAGGTTATCAAGAGGAATAAAAGCGGCCGGTTTTAACAGTCTACAGTGATGTGAGGAAGTGTGTAGGTGTTAATCTTAATGGATTCATTAAACATCACCTCACTGTAATGGGATTACAGACAGGCTTTTGTAAACCGATTAGCTATGTGTTTAGAGGAGTTTGTTGGCGCAGGTTTGATTGTAGGCGACAGACAGCAAATATATGAAATGAATGAATGAATGAAAAATGGATACTTAAAAGGGGGATTCAAACCAAGGTCTTATGACCCTCAAAGGGGAAATGCAAAAAAATAAAAAGGGGAAAATAATGATTTAAGGCTGTCAAATGTGTTAATATATTTAAGTTTATGGACAGTATGTTTTTGTTTTGTGTTCTTTTGAAATATTATGCTCACTAAAATTGCATTCAATTTAAAAACAGTAATATTGTAAATATAGTGTAATTTTAAATATTAAAACTAATTAAATTTTTATAATTAAAACCTTTACTCAAAGTTTAAAACCATTGTACTGCTTAATAATTTATCGTTTCCAACATTTAATACTTTTATTCATCAAGCATGTTATAATTTCTTTAAAAGAAAAAGACACCCTGAAGAAATAAATTAATATATATATATATTAAAAACTAAAAATTGGGGGTCAATGGCATCAAAAAGTTTGAAAACCCGTGACTTAGTGTTTTTAATTATAATTCTGTCACTTCAGAAAAAGCCTAGCTGGTCTTCAATTTACCTACAGTCAGGAAAATCTCAATCCTCCCATACAGTTCTCCGCCTTCCGTGAGACTACAGTTCATCCGTTCACCGAGCAAACGTTTCAATTAACCATCTCAGTTGTGGTTGAGGACATCCCCAAGGGAGGACATCTCTTTCTCTCAGTCCCAAAGCACAAACACAGCAATTAGGCCACATCAGCATCTCTCTCACAGACTCAAACCCTACCGCGAGGAGACCAAACACAAGAGCACTGCGCTTACCCCAGAGACCCCCACACAACTCCCACATGAGTAGATTAAAGGCTTGTGGCACCTAATGTTCATCCACACTACTCAGTGCCGGCCCGTCCAACAGGCAATACAGATGGTCGCCTAGGGCCCCACGACACCCACAATGCACAGACCCCATTAAACACGATACAATTCACATAGGCAGTGAGGGAAAAAAAAACACACCATATTTTATTAAAAGAATAGCTCTGTATAATTCATACATGACAAATAGTTGAAAACGATAATAAATACAAAAACAACAGTATTAATAAAAGCAGAAAAAGATTAGAAACATACACAGCAGCACACTCTGTTTAGCGTGAGACCTGCAGCAATTGACTTGGTCGGCGTCGCGTCGTAGATGTGTGGGCGGAGTCTGTGCCTCATTGGAAAAGCATCGTGTTGACCCAGAGCAGTGTACATAAAATAATTTCTGCCGTTCGACAGAACAAGGCATGTCAAAAACTGAGTCACATTGGGTCAGACTGTCCATATGGGATCTATGACTGGCCAAATACGACCCAACGAAACGGCTAAAGATTTCGTTTCCCAACACTTTTTGTTATCCGAGTTTTCAGGCAAGGGGTCATTCACTACAAGCCTAAATATGACAGCTTCTGAACGTAAACTTGGTCTATTTGTTTTGCTTAATTTAATAAAGTGATAAAGCCTAAAGTAAAAGTCTGTCACATGTTTTATTAATATATTCAAAATAATTTTACCATTGACAAAACATAGGTAACATTAAAGACCCACTGAAGTGCCTTAAAGGTGCTGTATGCGATGTTGCAGGATTTTAGCTCGATTTCTTTATCTCAAACCGTACGCATCACCCCTCGATCGTCTTGCTGTCTGCCCTCTGAATACATTGGGTAAAAACACGCTCTCGAAAGACAACACAGAGGCTGCAATACCAAAAGAAACACACAGGATGTGCACCAAAATAAAAACAAACTTTGGCCAACCAATCGGCAAGAAGAGGTGGGGTCTTGCCGATTGGTTGTTTGCGTGCATTACATCCCACCTCTTCTTGCCGATTGGTTGTTTGCGTGCATTACATCCCACCTCTTCTTGCCGATTGGTTGTTTGCGTGCATTACACCCCACCTCTTCTTGCCGATTGGTTGTTTGCGTGCATTACACCCCACCTCTTCTTGCCGATTGGTTGGCCGAAGTTTGTTTTTGATGTGCCGCACATCCTGTTTCCATATTGTTTCTCATGATCAAGGGGTGATGCGTACAGTTTGAGATAAAAATGAAATCGAGCTAAAATCCTGCAACATCGCATCGAGCACCTTTAAAATGCACATCATTACGTGGTGTGTTAGCCTATAGCCTAATCATTTTCACAAGTACAGGCCTTAAATAAATAAAATATCTAATATGTAAAAATATCCATTACGAAAATTAACCATGATTATACTATCACAAAACACGTTTACTATAGGTAAAACCATTGTAAAAAAAAATAATTAAGGGAATTGTGTATAATAATATGTAATAAATGTTTTAATAGATTATGACATTTACATCACAAAAATATAAGGGAGTGACATTTATTTGATGTGAGGTAGTGAAGCCCCATCATAAGTGGGTTGCGGTGCAGGCGGGACAGGACTAATGACAGCTCTTTAAAGTAGTATATGGAGTACATATATGAATATTAAGCTTGATGTGTTTCATAAGTTGTAGATCCATAAGTGCGGTCCAAGTTCTGGTGGTTTGTGCTACCGCCGTGTTTATTCAGCAGCATCTTGAAATTGTCTTTTTTGTGCTTTCTTCTCACTGTTCTCACCAGTGGGTCCAAATTTTTAATCTCGCCTAGGGTGCCCCAACCCTTCGTGCCGGCACTGACACTACTTATCATTCTCCAGAATGCCTCCTGAAATAGTTGTTAAAGAATTGTAAAAATTCAAAATGCAGACTTTGAAAGTTGGGGATTTCACACAAATTTCTCCCCACAGATTTGGCATGGGGTTCGAATTTTTCATGCAAATTAGAGGCCGACAAATGTGTGCACTGTACTTCAAAAAAAATCCTTCACATTTTTGATAGTCGAGAATGGACCACAATTTACCAGAAAGGTTTTGCTGCCAAATTTAATTTTTAATTTTCTGTCAAAAGTGAGGTGATGTATGCATCTATTTGTCAATGTGATGAATTTGCATTAAAACCTTATTAAAACCAATTACAAAAAAAAAAAAAACTTCAACTGTACAGATTATATTGTAATAAGTCATGCCCACATTTTTGCTTTTAAAGTGCACCACTCAACAGCAGAATACAACTTCTACATGTGAAAAGCCTTTTTGTTACTATTACCACATTCATAACTGATTTATGATTGGTTTGACTGATTTAATCAAGACTTTTTGATTGCATCTGTTGCCATCATTTGTGAGTCCCTTTGGATGCCTAAATGTAAAACTCCCCCCTTAATTTGACAGAGCAATGGTGAATGTTAACATTAATTTAAGCCTTTCAAACTTCAGCTAATAAATTGTTTAAAGCGGCGGGCTGCGCTGAACCCGTTTGCTTGGGTTGGGGGTTGGTTCAAAAGCTTAAATCATAAGCACCGACAATTATATCGATGCTTGCTTTACTCTACCCAAATTTCTGATGCCACATATTGAACTTGACTCCCAAAGCAGTGGTTTCACCTTTTGTTTGGTCTCCTGCGGCTGCGTTTATGATGCTGTAATTTGAACCATCTCTTTGGTTCCTGGGCAACCAACAACAACTGCCTGAGGCTCACGATAAACAGGCTCTACACCATAAAGATATGCTCATCTTCACGAAACTACAACATTTTGAGATGCATTTTTGATGCTCATTAACTCAATAACAAAATTCTTTGAATCAACACCCATGAAGGTACTTTCTCTTCACAGCAGTTAATTTATTCTTAGTAACTACCCTGGCAGTCACCATTTGTCCCTTCTATAGTCTAAACAGGAACTCCAGCCTGTTTTACAGCAGGCGTAGAGACATATGCTGTTGATTCGTAATGCCAAAAAGCAAACAAACCCAAGAAACGCGGCACACAGAGGGTGTATAATGAATCAGCACATAGGGGGAATCCAGTTAACTAGATAATGAGACGCCAATTCCCCAAAGGTTGATGGCGTAAGGGCAGGTTTTATTTCCTCTAACAATTTACACAGCAAGTAAATGAAGGACCGGTGGGAAAATGGACAATAAACAGATAATTAAGCAAAAAGTTGACCACGATCTGGCATACCAACGCTCTTTGAAATGAACAAAACTGCATGCAAACAGCACCAAGTGCTTCTCTTTAGGGAGTTTGTGACAATTCTGTAAAATAAATATTATGTTTAGGCTGCACACACACCATCGATAATTAAGAAAAGGAAACAAATGTTGTTTCAATTGCCACAAGTGAACAAATTGTTCGGCCTCATTACTCAATGTCCACGAAAAAAGCTTGCATCCAAATACTGGAAAAGTACAGAAGAAACATATGCAAAACAGGAATCGGAAACTGAGAAACAAGTGGCCTCTATGGAAATCACAATAAATTAACAAGTCAGCTGCTTAAAGGTAACAGAAGAAGAAAACCCGAACAACTGATATTGTTTATATAATATGCAACTGCATTAAATTGTAACACTGCACATTTGAAAATAACTGCACATTATAACAAAACTCTAAAGGGGATTACCATGGTCTAAATGCAAATAAATAGTAATTAAACACACGAACAATATCTGATTTACTCTGTATTATTTAAGAGCTGTTTTGGAAAACCTACATAAGTTAAAAATCAAATGAATCGTGCATTCAAGTTTAAGACTTTCCAGACTCATGATATTTGTAAAAACCACCAGGACCACTTTTTAAGCCCACCTAGAATCAGTTTACTCTAAGCACCCAGCAGGACCCTCCATATGCACAAGCTCATTTATCATCATTGGATAAGCGTTGGGGTAATCTATCAGATCCATCTCAGTAAATCAAGCAGTTCGGATTAAATTAGATTAAACCGATCTTTTGTTGGCCGGATTAGCTGAGAGCCGTTTGCGTCTAACTGGCCACTCGGCGAATATGCAAACCAGTACTTTAAAGAGCTCAAAGTCGAAATAAAAGACAGAAACCCGTAAAATAAAATCACTTACGCGAGCATTCCGTCACTTCTGTATAGAAACAGAAACGAAACTCTTAAAAGCAGTGTTAAATGACTCGAGTGATATAGTTAACGGAGTGGATTAGCTTCACATGCTAGCCGAGATACCAGCGCGGTTAAAAGTACGGAAAGAAAAGTTTCTAGCGTCCATAAAAACGCGCTTGACTTCTTTATTCTCCTCTCATGGCTAAGTGAAATATTAAATCCAGTGCTGAAGTGTCTTTTATTTAATGTTAAGTGAACTTTTTCATTCACTAGCGGAGCGGCTAACTCACCCAGCAGCAGCAGCTTGACCTCTCGCGACGCTTTCTCTCCATCATCGCGCAGGTTTTTGTCAATCATTTTACTCCTCTCCTGGGCGCTCTTGTCGTCCGAGCTCAGGGTGCACCCCATCTTTCTGGAGTTTCAAACGATAAAAGAAGTCGAAGAAGCTAAAAACGCGAGGAAGAAAGAAATAGCATGCACAAGTGGTTCAACTGAGGGAGCCACCCCGACGTCTCACGCCCAACTCTCTCTCTCTCTCTCTCTCTCTCTCAGCGCACAGGCTCTTCAAACTCGAGTTTTCCCTGCGTCGGCGTTTTTCAAGTTAAACAAATAAAAAACGGAGGGTGTCCGTAATCAGTTGAGTGCCTTGACGGCCATGGTTGGTTAAAAATAATGTGAAAATTGAGTCATTAACGCCCCGTCTCACGCTCCGTGTCTCTCGCTGCTGTTAAAGTGGCGAACAGATCGCTGGAGTTTCCTGTTTCTTTTCATGCATAAATCCCCCTCCTCGGCCGCGCGCCCAGAATGCACGCTCCCGCGCACTCGCGTGTACGCGAGAGTGCGCGCATATCGTTCCCAGGTTGCTCTGAAGTCGGACTTTGAATGTTATAAGATTCGGGGCGAAAAAATCATGACATTTATGAAAGATTAACACGCTTTTAGAATGCATCATATTGTTTTATTGTATGTATTCGTAATTGTTTACATTAATTTACATTTAGTATAATAATAGTTCGATATTATGTAATGATATTTAAAGAACTTTCATTTTATTCGCACGATTTTTAAATTACACATCTGCAAACTGTATAAATGATACATTTATTGTCATATTTTTTTTTAAATAAAATGTTAGCATTATTTAGGCATTAACAGTTATATATTATCTACTTGATGGCATTCCTGAAAAGATTAATATGCTTTCAGAATACACACTATTTTAATTTGTATATTTGTGGTCATTTACATTTATTTACATTATGTACTAAAATATGTAATGCAAATAAATATAAATAATAAATGTAAAGAGGATTAAAATGTCATTAAATATTTATACGATTTATATTATTAACTATGTATTTCTTAAATAAAAATGTATTTGTGTTTTTTTCTTTATTAAATAATTTAGGCTTTAAAAGTTATATATTATTTAATTAAATTAATGGCACATAAATACTTAAAATAAATACTTTAAATACTTAAAATACATATTTTATTTGATTTATTTTTACATTATTTAAATATTAATAAATATATATTATGTCATTAAATTATTGCTAAGTGTATAATACTATATGATTTGAAATTAATATTACTAATATATTATTTATTTGTAATATAATTTTATTGACAGTACATTTCATATTATTTTTGTTGGCTTGTATACTTATGTTACTTATTATGTATTGTTAACTTATTGTTTGTAGATTTTCTTTCCCTTTTTGACTTGTTCTTTGAGCTAACAGTTTTAGCTGCACTTAATGTCTAATTTCAATTTATTTATTTTATATTTATTAAATTTAACAAATCAGAGATTTAGCAATACATTCTACTATATTGTTTACTGTTTTTCTGCATAGGTAGGTGAATATGAATTGTTTATGGAGGAAATGGCTCCATTTGGTGAGATGAATGAGGCCACATCTGGTCCGTCGGGTCACAGGTCTAACCATATTCAAACAGAATCAGATTTAGGAGATTTTCTTATAGGTGGCACATGACCATACAAAAAAAAAAAAAATCAAAAGATGAGCTCATACATAAGCTTTAGAAATATTATCATAGCCAGCCTTGTTATTTTACATACTATTTAAATTTCAAATGTCATGATCATGCAAACCAAGGAGCAAAGTTTCCCCACATATCCGTGACTACTGTATTTTCCTAAAGAACCACAATAAAAGACAGGGAGCATTCAATCCACTTCAAATGTGAGTAATCATGGCGACTGAACATTCATTACACTGATTTCTCATTCATGAAATCTCATTCATTCTTGTGACTAGAATAAAAACTAAATTACAGAAAAAAACATTACTGGTATGCATCTTAAGACAAAACAAAGACAATGACATGTTTTAAGACCAGTCTGTGCAAGTTTATTTTAGTTGAAACAGTTTAGATTTACATTTAGTCTAGGACTAAGCCTAAGCCTTTTCTGTGAAACCGGGGGAAAGACTAATATAGCTATTAATGATATTAATTATATGATTAAAATATATGAATGTATTATTACTACAATCCATTTAAATGATGTTAAAAAATTGTGTTTTTGAATTAATAAAAATACATATTTTGCATTGGAAATGGCTGGGTGCGGTAATCTCGTATGCATCTTTATGATAAATGCTAAAGTTGTGAGATGAGACAATAGGGATAATTGTTGTTTCTGCAGCGTGGTGAGACTTGTTAAGCTCGGAGACTGATTGCTTGCTGTGCTGCTTAAATGTAAACACACTGCTGAGACAGTACCTGAGGGGATAAGTGTGTGTATGTGAGTGTTTGTGATTACAATGAAGGTGCGGTAGGGTTTGCTTATCTTTGCAGATTATTTTATTTAAATGAAAGATATGTTTATGCACTTAATTCAAGCTTTGTGGTGGTTTTTACCAGGATTTTACCCTTGTTCTCATTTCTCACAAAGCTAATTTTGGAAAGAGCTTTTAAAGTAATTCATTTTACACGGCAGACAAGATAGTGAGTATTTAGTGTTACCCTGTCAACAGTACCACCAAGCGGCGGATCACTGCAACAGCATGGATTACTAATAGAGAGAGAGAGAAAGAAAGAAAGAAAGAGAATACACAGATAAACAAAAACAAAATAAATAATTCATACAGCCACCAATTCATACACACAATGACCTGAATATCTACCAAGATGAACACGTTGTCAAGGTAGTATAATAATAAATACAAAATAGAGATAATAGACATAGAGAAATAAAAAGCTTTGATAAATTTGACATCTTTATTGTTATTATTATTATTTACAACAATTTTATTTATATACGATTTATTTTCTTTAAAAGAAATGCGACTTTAAATAATGTTTACATTTAAAAAGAAACAATACAGCAGCATTTGTCAGTGTGATATAACCTGCATGCAGTATTTCAGCAACAATGTCAGTAGGACAGCAGTTGTCTTCCTATGGTCTGCTGGCACTGGGGAATGTTCAGTACAAACAGGACCAGAGACTGGGTTTTGTCTCTTGGTACTTGTGATGAGATGTTTGACAGCACGTTCTGACAGCGAATGTTTCCATCGAGGAGCTGTAAAAGCTCACAACAGCCTGAACCCAAATGATTCTGTAGAAAACCACCAAAAGAGCAGTTCTGAGGAGAAAGGAGTTTATTATGTTGAAATTACTGTTTACAAATTACTGTTGTTAGATAAACAAACAAACAAATAAATAGATAGATAGATAGATAGATAGACAGATAGGTGGATGGATAGACAGACAGGTAGACAGACAGATAGGTGGATGGATAGACAGACAGACAGACAGACAGGTAGATAGAAAGACAGACAGACAGGTAGATAGACATACAGACAGATAGATAGATAGACAGACAGGTAGACAGACAGACAGACAGGTGGATAGATAGACAGAAAGACAGGTAGATAGACAGACAGATAGACAGACAGGTGGCTAGATAGACAGACGGTCAGGTGGATAGACAGACAGACAGGCTATTGACAGACAGTCAGACAGACAGGTGGATAGATAGATAGATAGATAGATAGATAGATAGATAGATAGATAGATAGATAGATAGAAAGACAGACAGACAGACAGACAGACAGAAAACCAGATAGGTGGATGGATAAACAGACAGACAGACAGACAAACAGATAGATTGATGGATAGACAGACAGACAGACAGGTAGACAGACAGACAGACAGAAAGACAGGCTATTGACAGACAGTCAGACAGATAGGTGGATGGATAGATAGACAGACAGACAAAAAGACAGGTAGACAGACAGATAGTTGGATGATAGATAGACAGACAGACAAGTAGACAGACAGACAGACAGACAGACAGGCTATTGAAAGACAGTCAGACAGATAGGTGGATGGATAGATAGACAGATAGACAGGTAGACAGACAGACAGATAGGTGGATGGATAGACAGACAGATAGATAGACAGATAGGTGGATGGACAGACAGACAGACAGGTAGATAGACAGATAGGTGGATGGATAGATATATAGACAGACAAAAAGACAGGTAGACAGACAGATAGTTGGATGGATAGATAGACACTCAGACAGACAGGTAGACAGACAAACAGACAGATAGGTAGACAGACAGACAGACAGATAGACAGACAGGCTATTGACAGACAGACATATAGGTGGATGGATAGATAGACAGGTAGACAGTCAGACAGATAGGTGGATGAATAGACAGACAGACAGGTAGACAGACAGATAGGTGGATGGACAGACAGACAGAGAGGCTAATGACCGACAGACAGACAGGTAGACAGACAGACAGATAGGTGGACAGACAGACAGACAGACAGAGAGGCTAATGACCGACAGACAGACAGGTGGATGGATAGACAGACAGACAGACAGGTAGACAGACAGACAGACAGGTGGATGGATAGACAGACAGACAGACAGGTAGACAGACAGACAGATACGTGGATGGACAGACAGACAGAGAGGCTATTGACAGACAGGTGGATGGATAGACAGACAGACAGACAGGTAGACAGACAGACAGACAGGTGGATGGATAGGTAGACAGACTGCGAGACAGGCTATTGACAGACAGTCAGACAGATAGGTGGATGGATAGATAGACAGGTAGACAGACAGACAGATAGGTGGATGGATAGACAGACAGACAGATAGGTGGATGGATAGACAGACAGACAGACAGGTAGATAGACAGATAGGTGGATGGATAGATAGACAGACAGACAGGAAGACAGACAGATAGGTGGATGGACAGACAGACAGACAGATAGATAGATAGATAGATAGATAGATAGATAGATAGATAGATAGATAGATA
>JAUCMU010000053.1:9825131-9839072 GCA_032275025.1 Enteromius treurensis
TAGATAGATAGATAGATAGATAGATAGATAGATAGATAGATAGATAGATAGATAGATAGATAGATAGATAGATAGAAGTCTGCCACACTCCTTATGGTTTACTGGGCTCTCATGTAGGTGTGTTTAGAGCCCACCCTCACGTGTACACACTCATAAGCTCACTTACAGACTGTCACTGCAGAGAACAACAGACAGACAGATAGCTCACCCTGATCCTTACACCAGGCGAATGCTAGTGACAGTCATCTGCATCCATAGAAGATATGACTGGATGATGAAGGACATCTGACTGCAAAAATATAAGGTATTAGATATTTATTTTTACTATTTGTGTTTTTTATTATTTTTAAGATTTACACAAGTTGAGCTGTGATAAAGCAGTGGAACATGAGGTCACATGTTGTCATGTGTTTTAAATGTTATATTATCTGCATAATTTATGAATGACAATGAATGCTAAAGTAAAACTCTTGTGTTACCTTTTACTTTTTTGAATTTCATAAATGCTTTATAATTTAAAATTAAGTGAAACACTATAACACTACAACATTGTTTAGCTATTTTGTTTTTAAAGAATAACAGTAAAAATGTTATGTTTCATTCATTTTTGCATTTCATAATTGTTTTACTGTCTAAATTTAGCTGAAAAGTCTAGAACAGGTTCCATTGTGTCAACTTACACCTATAAATGTTCTCTAGTGGGGCATGTTGTCACAAAATTTACTGGTTTTTTTTGCCTGTACAATATAATGATTGAAGTATCTTACCTACTATGTGACACTGAATAACTAATGCGACAACTAGCCCCATATGGCCCTACACAATAAAACAAATATCGAAAGAATTTCAGAAGCTAAACACACATAAACACACACACTACTAATCCAAGGTACAAATTTTTATCACCAGTGCTAAGATTACTGTTCTTTGTCACAGCACTGAGATATTTCCCACATGGCTGTGCTGTATTGCCCCTGCCTTTCTAACAAGAACTTGTGGCACCAGCTAGAAGGGTGAAGACGGGTGACTGAAATCTGAAGATAAAGAATGACTGTTTATGCTTTCACAATTTAATACCTTACATCTTGATATTTTGCTCTATCCTCACTGTTTTTGCCAACAACAAATGGTCTCTGAGAAGTGACCAAATGTGACAGCACAGTAGTGCTATTATTATTCACACTTAAAAAACAGCAGACAAATACCAAGAGCTTCAGTAATATGTTGTACCATATTCACATCATTCATATTAGATTAGCTCATAATGTCATTTAAACTTCAAAGAGAATATAAAACACACACCAGCACACATCCTCAGCTTTATTCTTTATCCCAAGAGTGATGAAGACCAGACCTCACTATATCTACCCTTAACAAACAGGATAACCATTCAAATGCCATTCACTTTTGAGCACAGTAATAAAAACAAAACCTCAGTCACTCTAAATCAACCCAAACTCTCATTAACAGAGTACATATTTGCTCAGGAGCTCACCTATAAGAACAATGTATACCATCTGTTTGCATTATATTAAATCACATATAGCCCCTGCCTTTATGAAGAGCTGCTTAATTAGCAGTAACAAACACTGCTGAAAAACATGCTAAAGAATGCTACAAAGCAACACCCCAGAAACCACATAGTTATATCGTCAACACCCCCCATAGCAACACCCTAGCAACCACATTACAACACACCATCAATTATATACTATAGTAACATGGTAAAAAACTAAAAATCTCAGCAACCACATAGCAACACCTGAACAACAACATGGTAGCATGCTAAATACCACACAGAACACCCTAGCAACCCAATGAAACACTTAAGTAATCACATATCAACACGCCATTAATTATATACTTTGATAACATGCTAAAAAACAGATTGTCTTAACAACCACATAGCAGCATGCTAAACACCACCCAGAACACCCTAGCAACCCTCTGAAACACTTAAGCAATCACATATCAACCAGTAATCAATCATATACCATAATAACATGCTAAAAAACAGATTGTCTTAGCAACCACATAGCAGCATGCTAAACACCACCCAGAACAACCTAGCAACCCTCTGAAACATTTAGCAACACATAGCAACACCCCAGCTTATCCAGACTGGGAGACCAGCTCAAACCAGTTAAGACCAGTCAATCAGTTTAAGCTGGTTTTAGCTGTTTTTTTAACATCATTTTGAAATCTAGTTGATGAGAATGTAGTTTATAGCGCTGATCCAAGCTGAGAGTTGAAGTACAGTACATGCTGTCCTGCTAAAGCTAATGCGCTTATTGGCCCTCAGAGGGCATCCTGGCTACAGTAAATATGACATATGCTATCAGAGTCCTTTGCTCCATCCAGCTACATTAAACTCAGTGTGATAATATCAGAGTTAGTCATGTTTTCCCAGCTGTATTATCACTCCCATCAATGTGAGGCTCTTCTCCTGTGCCTTAATGGAAATCTGGCAGCACAGAGCCCAACAAAACAATACAGATGTACTCTCTGTTTGAGAACGATGTTTGGCAAACAGACTCCATCCGCACACACACACTCTAGTTCACTCTCCACACGGTACGGGCTGTATATTCTCAACAATAAAAACAGGAGTGGCCTTTTTAACAGCATTTTGTGCTTTTCAAAAAAAGCATTGATAGAACAATTTGTTGTATTTTTAGTGTAGTAAAAGATGCAAGAATATATAGTGGCCCTAAAAAGTATTAAACTATTGTTGATGAAGTTAAATTAATTACATAAAAATATTTAACTGACCAAAATAAAAAAATAATGTAATTGGAAAAACTGGAACAGAAATAAAATGAGCTTTCTTGCTTACTGACCCAAGTACAAACATCTGTAAAGGAAACTAAGCAACCTTTTGAACCCTTAGGCTCTGATGTGCATGTCCTGTGATGACAAAAGATGGAGACGTTGAACTTCACTCTTTCTCCAAACTCAAGCCGTGCGAACAAGACTGACTCTTCCCCAGACGGTCCATTCACACTAGTCGAGCTCGTTCTCATCATTCTCTTCCTGAGCACTTTAAGCCTGCTCACCATTATCGGTAATGTGCTAGTCATGCTGTCCATCAAGGTCAACCGGAACCTCCAGACGATCAACAACTACTTCCTGTTCAGTCTAGCATGCGCTGACTTGTTCATCGGCGTCTTCTCCATGAACCTGTACACTGTGTACATAGTGAGCGGCCGCTGGCCTTTAGGAGCTTTGGTGTGTGATCTCTGGCTGGCTCTGGACTACGTGGTGAGCAACGCCTCTGTTATGAACCTCCTCATCATCAGCTTTGACCGATACTTCTGCGTCACCAAACCTCTCAGCTACCCGGTCAAGAGGACACACAAGATGGCAGGCATGATGATCGCCGGCGCTTGGGTCCTGTCGTTCGTTCTCTGGGCTCCGGCCATCCTGTTCTGGCAGTTCATCACAGGCAGCCGGACGGTTCCTGATGGTGAGTGCTACATCCAGTTCTTCTCCAACGCCGTGGTGACCTTCGGCACAGCCATCGCTGCCTTCTACTTGCCGGTCGTCACCATGACCGTACTGTACTGGCAGATCTCTAAAGCCAGCCGCAGCCGCGTCCAGAGCAGAGACAACCCCAGAGTATCTAGAGTCAGTCATGATGGAGGCCAGGCTGGACTCACAGCTGGGAACAATACTGAGAGGAAGTCCTTCCATGCAGGAGAGGAAATGGTCCTACGCAAGCAGAGTGCTTCAGACGCCACTACAGGTAAGTTAGTTCAAATATTTGCATTGTTACAAACCTGTATTATTATTTTGAAGACACTTTCTATAATGTTTTACATAATTTATCTGCAAAGGACTCCAAAAGCTCCAAAAACGACTTGCGTGTAGCATAAAAACGCTCTACCAGAAATTTCCAGACTTTTCCAATTAGTGTTGCTATTGTTATCTAAAGTTAAGGCCTGTTCACTCAATTTAACAATAACCTCGATATTGTTTTTTTGGTTTAGAGGGCCGTGTTAAAAACTGGCCGACCAATGAGATTGCCGCCTTTGTTCACGTGCCCGGAACTGCTATAGCTACAGTACACGGCTTGGTGGCGCTCAAGCACAAAGTGGTCTTGCCGAGCATACGAATTAGGTAGCTGAATGTAGACTTGCTGGTCTCGTTGTTTTCTTCATCACCGGAGCTGCTGCTTGAAATAGGCCCAGGGGCGGAGTGGGGCACTAAAATTCACTGGGAAAAATTTGTCGCAATTAAGTAACGTCAATGAATCTAATAAGCTCAGGCTGGTAGCGTTCGCCTCACGCCCACTCAATTTGTGATCCGCTGTGTAAATCCTTCGGCCGGCCAACTGGGAAAAGTCCCGGTCGTCCCGATTACCACTCCGCCCGTGAATAGGCCTGTCCATGTTTTTTGCCAGTAAATAAAGAAGTATGTAAATGGTTTTGACAATCGAGTCTTCTGGCTCCCTTCTTCTTCTGTGTGAAAGGCTAGTGTCAGAAGCAGCGCCACCTTGTGTACCGGGGTCTTTCTGTTTTTCTTCAAGCACCGTCGGATTATCGTCAGTGAAAATCGTGTAGGTATAAGCAGCGAAAAACGCAGGGGATGTTCATGTGCGATATTCGTCCCGTTGTGTACAGGACCTTAGATTAAAACATATCAATTTAATGACATTTGTGACAATTGAATAAATCTGAAATAAAATAAAACATAAATTTCAGATGAAAAACCTAACCGACTTTTTTACACAAAAATTAAAAATCACTTTGGCAATACATTTTTTTAAAAAAGTAAACCAAAGTACTGAAATTCATAAAACTAAAATGTGTATAACTTTAAATAAGCAGTTTTATATATATATATATATATATATATTTTAAGTAATTAGAAAAATGTCAAAAGCTATTAAAAAGATATTAAAACCTAAATTAAAATGAACACTAATTCAAATTAGGCAATATAATTAATATTTAATTTTTTTTACAATTATTTGTTTATTATATTAATAAAAGAGTCATAGAACAAAAATATTAGTAGATACAATAAGTAACAACAGTCAGGTACAGTGAAAAATAACCCAGCAGTAAATATTTATATACAACAAACTGATAGCAAAAAAATAATTTGTTAAAAAAATATTGAAATATCTATCTATGTATCTGTGTGTGTGTTGTTAAAAACTCTTATTGTTAAAATATCAAAATCACTAAATGTGTTCCAAATCATTGATAAAATATTGTAAAATAATAATTCTAAAAATATTTTTAAAAATAAATAAAATTGCTGCTAAGATATGGCTATAAATACTTTTAAGACACTTTTAATCATCATTTTTGGAGCTCGGCAGCTGACAATATACAGTCAATCACAAGTTATTATGTTTTCTCTAACATCAAAGATCTGATTGAAAATGTACTGTACCCTCCTGCAGGAGAAGAGCATGTGAGTGAGAATGACTCTATATCTGGAAGTGTGCTCGCTTCCTCCAATCAGAGGGATGAGGAGGCCGTATCCATAAGCACTAACAGCGACATCAGAAGCCGTCAGAACCAATCAGCTCCGCTGGCCACAGGAAGTTGGGTCAAATTGACATGCTTCAGAACAACATCCCAAAAGGACCCGCAAAACACCTACAAACCCCACAACAGAGCTCAGGACATGACCAACGGCAAGGAGCGGCTGAGTCTGGTGTCACAGAAGATTGTCATGCCACGTTCCCAGAAGAGGAAGAGCTCATCATCGCGGGAGAAGAAAGTCACGAGGACCATTATGGCCATTCTGGTGGCGTTTGCAGCCACATGGACGCCCTACAATGTCATGGTGCTTATCAACACGTTTTGCTCGGCCTGTATTCCCAACACCATGTGGACCTTCGGCTACTGGCTCTGCTACATCAACAGCACGGTGAACCCAGCCTGCTATGCCCTGTGCAATGTCACCTTCAAGAACACCTTCAAACAGCTGCTGATGTGCAAATACAGGAATATTCATGCCACCAGAAAACATTAAGACTGTGTGGTAAAGCTCTGTGCGCTTATAAACAGTTTCACTGATGATATCCAGAGGCTGGTCGTTTGGATCTGTTCCTGGGTTTGAAAATACCTGGCTTGTCCAAACTGTTGAATCATTTATGTGATATTTCAGCCTCAAATTATGAGGAGGACAGCTGAAAAAGCTGCTCTCATTTCTTTGCATTATTAAAATACAAATATTGGTTATTTACAACGGTGCCCTTTCAAGCTTCTTGCCAAAATATTATATTTAGTGGTGTCAAATGATTAACCGGATTCACAATAATATATATATATATATATATATATATATACACACACATACAGTATATTTTCAGAATATATTTGCATTAATATGCATATATATAAAACAACCTATTTTTCTGAAATATATACATGCATGTGTGAGTATTTGGTATACATAATAAATATACACAGCACATATATTATGTAAACAAAAACCTTTATTTTGGATCTGATTAATCATAAACGATAAATGATTATAAATTATTACACATTATATGTATAATCCACACTACTGTTTCAAAGTTCTGTTTTCAGCATTTATAATATGAAGAAATATTTATTGATCAGCAAATTTGCAAATCAGAATGATTTCTGGAGGATCATGTGACACTGAAGATGCTGAGAAATGCAGGGTTACATCACAGAAATAAATTATATTTTAAAATATATTCAATTAAAAAAGGGTTAATTTAAATTGTAATATCATTTCACAATATTACTGATGTTTATTGTAGATTTTAAACAAAGAGACCTCCATTACAGCATGTATTCTCTTTCAATGTGACTTTAATTTCATTTTCCTATAGTATTTAAGTAATTATATAGCTGTATTTATATATCACTAATTCTTGAGAAGCGGGACAAAAGAGGGTGCAAATTTGAAAAGATAAATGAAGGTCAAATGAAACTATGTATCTTATGTGTATTAAGCTACTGACTTACTGTCTCTTTTTTATTATTTACTCTGATCTCAGAACAGTATGTCTGCTGTAACACGGTAACCTTTAAAAACAGTTATATGAACAAATAAAACAATTAATTGTTATCTCTATCCATTAACATCCACCAGGATCTCAATATTTACATTTAAACATATTAACAAATTATCCAAAAAAACACATAGGATCATAATACAAACTGTATTATGTAAATCATAGGACCTGCTTCAGGAGAATAAAATTTTCTAAATATTTAAAATAATTTCCATAGAAATTGGAAGATGGTGTTGACATACTGTATCATGGTTGTGACAAAGTAAATATTAACATTAGGATAACATTAAATATTCAGAAACTACCAAACTTCCCGGGGTATGTCTGACAGTGATGTACTCTTCATAGAAGGAATGCCCCCGATTTTGACGAATGTCTGAGTGTTGTCAAAAAGCCACAACTTTTAAACCTTATGAAACGTGCTAAAACAAAATGCTATGATATGAGATATTATATCATATTATCAAATGTTGCCTTTGATAAAACAAGCTCTTTTTTTATGACTGAAAGACATTTTTTATCTATTTTGTAGCATATGAATGATTGAACCCTTCTCTGTGAACACACTTTAGATATACTGAGAAGACAGGTGTCTAATACAATAATGATCAAATTAAAGGGGATAATTGTTTTAAATACATTCTATTATTAATCACCCTAATAATTACAATTGAAAAGATTTTCATTTTTAAACCTATTAGCAGCTGTTTTGTCCCGTGTCTCAAGAATCAGTGATACATGGACAAATATTATATATATATATTTTTTTAAAAATAAAATTATTTGCAATTTATAAGTGGTGCAATATCTTGTATAAAAAGTATTTATGCATTGTTTTTGTCTGATTGGGATTAATGTATGCATGCAACATATAGCATTACAAAAACAGTCAAAATTTCACTTTTTTAATTCCAATTAAATGTACATAAAATACATTTGATTATCATGTATATATATACTCTGAAGTTATTTAGGCTTTTTAAAGGCGTATGTTCATCTATGTGCGGTGGGAAAAAATACAAGCTTAATTCAGGCAAAATAAGCTTGTTCTTGAACTGAAGAATAGAAAATATATGCTTTTAAAAAACATCAGGAATGAAGCAACTTAGTTAAAAACAATTTTAGCTTTAATCATTTATCATAGGAAAATAAACAGACATCTTGTAGGTCTTTAACAAGCAAACTGGCCTTTTTTTAAACAAAGTTTAAATTGCATATGTTCCATTTTATCAGGGAGGAATCACATAAAACCAACGAGCAAGTTTTCCGTCCTGGTCCACTCACATGGTAAACATTTTTTCCTCTTCAATTTACAGTATAATGCTGGTATTTCAGGATAAATACTTAAAGGCAGTGACAAAAAGCGTTTGTCAGTGGAACTGAGAATAAAAGACATTTTACCTCAATATGAAGCTCTAAAACAAAGTACAGAAAAACACAAAAGGCATTCAAAGAGAACCGTCAGACTATAGCAATAGCAAGGCTGTTCAGTGTTTTATTGCTGATTCAATTTGAACTACATCAAGCCTCTTTTCCCAACAGGCTTAGTAACAAAGCACACAACGTCTTCATCAAATAATACACGTCTCTAGAAAAGCCAAGACATATCTGGCGACGCTGAGGTAGTTACGAGGTGTAGCAGGGCAGGATCTCAGATGCGTCTCCTAAACCCTTGACCTCGGTCATTTGCCAAAGTCCCAAGTTTAACACCTTAAGGCAGGGCAGCTGCGTGATTCTCTCCAGTCCTCTTTTGGTGATTTTGGTGCAGCCGTACAGGTCTATCCCGGTCAGCTGCGTCAGGTGATCCGCTATGAGCTCGAGGCCCTTGTCCGTGATCCGCACGCACTGGCCGATGTTTAGCGTCTTGAGCTCGTGCATCTGCCGGACCATCCGGTTGATCCCGTCGTCGCTGATGTGGCACGAGCAAAGCGAAAGGGACTTGAGCTGGTACAGTCCCTGCGCGATGTAAGCCAGGCTCTGGTCGCCCACTTTGTCGCAAAAAGACACATCCAGCCCGTACAGCCTCAGCGCGCCCATCGAGAGATGCATGATCCCCGTATCGCTAATGTTGTCGCACGAGCGCAAGTTCAGAGTCCAGAGGTGGGTCATGTGTGACAGGTGGATCATGCCAGCGTCGGATATGCCGCCGCAAAAGCTCAAGTTGAGCACTTTCAGTGTGTTTAGGCCCTTAGAAATGTGCTTGAGCGACAAGTCGGTCAGTTTCTGACAGTCCTGCAAAGTGAGGTGCTCCAAACTCAAGCAGCCCTCTGCGGCGCTGCGCGTCATCCCAGCCAAGTGTCCGATGCCCACGTCCGAGACGTGTCTGCAGCTTCTCAAATTCAGGCTTTTGAGATTATGAAGGCCCCAAGCGATAAGCAACAAGCCCGTGTTGGTGATATTACTGCACCCGCCGAGATCCAGCAGCTCTAGGTTCTTAAGATACTGCGCGATCCTGCCCAAACTGGAATCGGTGATCTGTTTGCACAGGCTCAGGTTGAGTATCCTCAGTGACGGGATGTCCTGGACGAACGCGTGCCCAAGGCCGTTATCCGTTAGGTTGTAGCAACCGCTCAAGTTAAGGCTCTCGATGTTGGGCATGCCCTGGATAACGTAGCTAAGGCTGCGCCTCAGGCTGAGGATCTGGACTTTCTTGATGCCTCTGGTTTGGAGGCTGGGGAACAACGACGGGTTTGCTCTTCTCAGGTGGAGTTTGGCTTCTACTCCTCTCCAGACGGACTTGTGGTACGAGGCGTCTCTCCACGCCGTGCACACTTGCGCGACTCTACCTTTGCCTTTGACGTCCAGGTAGTTGAAGATCATCGCTAAGATCTCAGGGAAGAGGCTCGAGACGTGGATCTCCATTTCTAAGAGCGGCTCTTTGGCTTAGCGAAGTTACTAACGTTAGTCTGGTTTTCTGCCGACGGGGACCGCATGTAAAATAAATACCGTGAGAAATAGAAGTAAACGAACAACGGAAATAAAAACACGAACGCGGCTTTGTTGCATTTAAAACTTGGTCGGGGATTCATTCGCTTGGAGTAACCAGCTTACGTCGCTGTATTTGCACCGCCAGGTTCTTCGTAGCGACTATTTCCAGATCGCGGTGCATGTTTAGTAAACGTAAATATAGATCCATGAAAAAGCGCGCAGAAAAAACTTGGAAAAACTGAACGTAACCGGTTGGAGAAAACAAACGATTTCGCGTGAATACAAATCAGCCATTTGACGAAAACTATGGAGTCCGGTTTCCGGTAGCCTTTGTCTTCGTCTATTCAAAACGGGGAGGGTGACTGTTCAGCGGGCTTGTTTTATTGTATCGAAAAAGCCGTATGTTTATGTTCAAAAGGTCTGAAATGTATATCAAAAGTAATATTTTTTTCCGTTTAAAACATATTCAGTATTACATTTGCTCAAGTGAATTCAAATAGCGTGTTTTAAAAACAACAACAACCCCCTATTCATGATGGTACGCGCGACTCATTTGTGTGAATCGGTTCATTTGAACAGTTTTGAAGAATTGGTTGACAAAACGTGAATTTTTACATCATGCGTGATCCTTCTAAAACCTTCCGTTTTATATATGAATACAATTTAGCTCTTAAAATATATATATGTATATATAAAGACAAATTAATTTACATTGAAAAAGTCGAGACACCTTTTAAACGCTAGGCACATTTTTTTAGATATTCGTTTAGTCTAATATCGTAAACAGAGTTCTAACAGGTTATTGTATGTAAACTTTATGATATTAGGGTAATACAGTAACTTACTTGGAGTCAAATCCGCGTTTTATTACAAATGCTCACTTATCAGTTATAATAGAAATCAGGGAAATCTAAAAGAAGCCTGTCTCGGTTCACTGAATCGTTGAGTTGTTGATTCCAGAGCCGCTCTGATCGTATTCCTGAACGAACCGCGCAGGTCGCTCTTTTGAAGCGTTTTAACTGACGTATTGAAAAGATTCGGCTCAAAAGAATGATTCAGTCATGAACCGAGCTTTACTTCCGGCTCGACGGCACGGCCCTTAAACAAATAAGCTCCACAGTTATCTTTGAATAGGAAATTAAACGTGAGGGTTTACACGCTTCCTTCAAATGCAAATCTGTTCCTCTTACCTACAGTTACCAAAGAAAATTCTAACAAATTCCATCAAAGCATAGAACAAAATATGAGCACAACCAATATAAAACCCAGCCTAGTCCCACATAACCTTTGAAACACCAATAAAGTGAAGCATAAAAGTATTTTACTACAAATTCAGTCTTTTTGAGGTTATCCACAGCAGCACACATGAAAGCTGATAACAAATTCAGTATGAAAGTAAGCACAGACTTCAGAAATGACAGTGCAAGGTAGTAAAGTACCACTGTAAACTTTTTTACATTTCTAAAAATGTTGCTTGTGAAAAAAATCTACGCAAGTATGCTCAATCTCAAATCTATAAAACTACAGAGAAATTCATTATCGTATAACCTAAATCAAAAGCTTACATAGAAAACAGAAACAAAATTCACAAAAAAAAACTCTTTAAAGTACCTTAAATTTTTATACAATGGGGTATCATTTCAATATTATAATTAGGAATATGCATTTATCCAGTCATACTTATCTGTATTTACTAATTAAACGAACTCCTAAATTCTAAAGAAATCAGTAACAGTCTTTTTAAATCAACACATACCTTCTTATAAAATAGCCGTTACAATTTAGCATTCCAATTTCCTTTTAACTCCATCTTTCTGTATTTATACTATTTTATCAACTAACTAAATGGGAGTTTTTGTCAACACATTCAATTAGCAATCCCTGTTAACTTCCAGGCAGCTCATTATTATCACATAAAAAAAGCAGCAAGCTTGAGAAACAAACATCGTGTCCAAGTCGAACAACGTTCTGCACTGTATTATCATCAGCGATTGTTATTCTCACAGATTAGGAGACTAATTTCTTTTCATACCATTAAGAGTGCAGATCAGCCTGACGATGATTAAAAAGCACTAAATGTAGTTCATTTAAAGCCCTATGAAAATAACTAGTGCATGTGATCAAAAGTGACACTAATGGAAGAGATTTCTACATTTAGGCATACTGTCATCTCATAACACATTACGATACGTGAAGCTCATTTAAGGTGCAGTCACAATTTAGCGAATAAAAAGGCCTGTTGTCTATTGTTGATTGGGTATTGATGTATGAAGCACACCTCACACAGAAGAAACTGATCAGCTTTCTAAACATGAATCTGTTGCGAAAACTTCCTATTGCGTGGGTTCCTATAGAAATAACTGGATTTCGCCTGTGAAAATTCGACAGACAACAGTAAGTGTAACTACAAGTTTAAACAAAATGATTATGGAAGCTTATTTTTGCCATGGAACAAAAAAGGTTTTTGCAATTCCGTCTTTTATCTCAAAATGGCGAGTTTATACCTCAAAATTTCAAATTAGAAACTCGTAGTTGCGAATTTACATCTCGCAAATTTCCCTCAACATTTTAAGTTTAATGCTTTTTTTCCTTAAAAGTCAGACTCTTTCTAAATTAATTTTTTTTTTCGGCAAAAAACCAAACAGACTGAAAAAACGTAATTGTAACTTTTTTTTCTTGCAATTTTCTTTTTTAGACAACAAAAAAAAAAGTTTTAACTGTGAGGTATATAAACTCTAAATTGAGAGCCATCCCCCTTTAATTTTTTTATTCCTTTGCGGAAATAAGTTTCGATAAATTATATACAATAAAATGTGTGTTAATCAAAATGGAGACATTTCAAGTCTATTGTCTATGAAAAACTAGAAAAAATAAAAAAAATTCATCCACAGGTTTAGAACATTATGAAAACAATCACTTTAAATTGAGTCTTCTCCCATCTTTCCCCACGAAGCAGCCTTGGGAATGAAATTCCAGTTTTTAAAATCCCAACGTACTTAGCTACTTCACAAGTTCACAGAAAATAGTGGTAGTTTGTAATCTGAAACGGATTCTTCACAGTAATTGATTCCATCAGCTAGTTTTCCTGCTCGTTCCGAAGGAATCGGAGCGGCAGTGGGAGAAGTCGATGAAGATCCCGTCAGGATCCGATTCCAGCGAGTCCAGCCCCTGCATCACGATGGTCTCCGGACTGGAGGAGCAGCTCGGGGGCGACGAAAGTGCCTTGTCCGCCTCTGATGAAGCCATCGGGGCGTCTGCTGCACGCAGACACCCTGAGGAGGTGTGGATGAAGACGGGTGGAGAAATCAGAGCGGGCTGCCCCGTGGCCCCTCGCATCACACCGGACAGGGTGAGGTCGTGATCGAGCGAGAGTCTAGGGGTGGAGCTGGTCTCTATTCCCACAGACAGGGCCGAATAGCCCTGGGGCTCTATGCAAGAAGTGACGTCACACGCAGAGTGCCGCCGGATGCCGACGCTGCCCACAGAGCTCACTTCAGAGTCGTACTCGGCCACAGGGGTCAGCATGGGGATGTTGTAGCTTTTGGAGCGCACTACTGGATTAGTGGAGGGCAGGTCTGCAGACTTGGACCAGCAATACTGCAAACGCCTCTCTGGAAAGATTTTTAAGAAATGAATAATCATATACTGCTTTTTCATTGTAGTAGTACAGTAACAAGCAAGATTTTTAAAAGGCACAGTTCATCAATTTATAAAATGCAAGTTAAATTATTTTTTTTTATACATTTGATTTTGATATATTTGTTATGCCTTTTTATTCCGCTGACAACCTTAGGTTTCAACAGCTATGAATAAATTGTGAAAATGCATTTCTGTTTAACAATTTTTTTTTTTTAAACTAATTTTTTATCTTTACATTTTTTTTCTTCTTCTGTATTTCTATGATGATGAAAAGTTGTGGTGGACAGTTTAATTTTTTTTTTTGCTGTATTTAAACTTAAAAATTTAAATTTTAAACTATATAACAATAAAAAACGTTTTTT
>JAUCMU010000053.1:9847343-9865546 GCA_032275025.1 Enteromius treurensis
TCTGATTGGTCAGTTGAGACATTTGCAGGTTCATTCTTTTTGAATAATAACCGCTCCAAAGTAATAACGCATAGCCGGCACTACTTGTATGTTTAAAATAACTATGAACATAAGCATGAAGGGACGGGGTTTAAGACGCTTAAATCATCGGAGAAATCCTGTATACATAACCAAAGAAAGTTGTATTTATCTGTTGTTTTTACCAATAGAAAACAGTTCTGGCATTTTGATTAAACATTAGTAGAATTTTTCTGTAATTGAAACGTGCACGGAAGAATTGCTCAAAATAAAGTATATAACATTCATTTTAAAAACATAAAAGGTGTTTTGTTTTGTTTTTTGACAATAATCGCTAGGCTGAATTTTTAAATAAATGTTGCATTAAAATGATCTTGCTGTTTATGGATTCATTTAAATAAATGTAAAAATAGAAATAAATAATACCTAAATAAATAAATAATTAATTAGTTAAATAAACAAACCAATGGTTATTCATTCATTTATGTATTTATTCTGTCATTTTTTTTTTACATTCTTTTTTTATTCATTAATATATTCATGCATTCATTCATCCATTTCCTCCACATTGCATTTTCAGGGTTACGGTCAGGCTGGACATGCATAAAACATCTGTGAATTTAAAGGATTTATTTACATACCTATCAACATTTATTTAATCGTTTATTTTTGAGTAATTTGGCCCTCCATAGTTTTTAAAAAAAAATTTTTTTTGAGTTTTAATATATATTTGAATTTTGTAATGAGGAACGCAGAAAACAATCTTTTGTTTGGGGATTGTTATGAACAAAAAGGGAGATTCTTAACACTACACTGGATACGTCACTCTTTATGACGTAGTACGCACACGTGAATAGGCGGGGCAGCGTACACGTTCTAAGCGGGAATATACAAACGCTCGCGCTTGAATACAATTGAAGTCGGCCGCTCTGCGTTCGATTTTAATATCAGAACGATGCTATAGTAACCTTGACTGAACCCTTACCAGTTCGATTAGTCTGCTCGACAGAGAGCGAGGTAGGTGCTAACTCACTATGGGCGTAAGTTAGCGCGTAATGTTGTGTAAGACTTCCTGTTGTTACAGTTTAGCGATCTCCACTGATATTATACACATCCAGGAGCATCGTTTAAAAGAGAATAACGACGGCTTTAGAGATTAAGCGCGTTTAGAAAACACATGGATCATTGCAGTGGGAGGCAAGAAGAGAGGAAACCTCTTACAAACAACACGTGTTTTGGGCAGGTATGTGTTTGGGGGACGTGCGTTGGTCATTTTGATGTATTTTTAATTATGATTATTACACGGTTTATAATGTACTAATATAGTTATATATCCAGGATTATTTCTTAGTGCTCATTGTGTGTTGTAGTATGCATACACCGCAGAGGAGTATGAGGCAGTCCAGAATGCTCTACGGCAGAAACTCGGACCTGAATATATCAGCAGCAGACAGGCTGGAGGAGGGCAAAAAGTGAGACTTAATGTACACTTCAATAAAGTTGATTATCTCGCTGTTTTTCATATTATTAGACCTTTGTCTTACATCTTTTTTTTGTTGTTGCAGGTTTGCTATATTGAAGGTCACAAAGTTATAAGTCTGGCCAATGAAATGTTTGGTTATAATGGATGGTCACACTCAATATCTCAACAAAATGTTGGTAAGGACACCGTATTTATCACAACAGGCACATATTCTCAAACATTCCCAATAATGCTGCATTCATGTCAGGATTAGTTTGTTGTTTATTTTTTCAAAGACTGGTCTAATTTGTGTTACAGACTTTGTGGACCTGATCAATGGGAAGTTTTATGTTGGAGTCAGTGCCTTTGTGAAGGTTCAGTTAAAGGTAAGAGCTCTAGACAGGACACGCAGCATTGTGAGGAGCATACCATTTCTTCAGCGTCTCTTCCACAGGATGGCTCGTACCATGAGGATGTAGGATATGGCGTGAGTGAAGGCCTCAAATCTAAAGCCCTGTCACTGGAAAAAGCAAGAAAAGAAGCCGTCACAGACGGACTGAAAAGAGCACTCAAGTAATTATTTCTGCTACTATGTGTTCTTGTTTCTAATTGGTCACTTTTGGGATTTTGTGGTAAGTGTTTTTTTAGTAAAATTTAGTATCATTGAAACAACTTGAGGAAAAGTGACAGTAGAAACATTTGTATTTCCAATAAATAAATTTGACTGTCTGGAGTAATGGCTGCTTAAGACTCAACTTTGCCATCACTGAAATAAATTCTAAATTCACTGGAATATTCTGAAATGTATTTAGTAGAAAATCGTTATTTTAATTTGCAGTAATATATAAAAATATGCTGTATTTAGCAAATAAATGTAGGATTGGTGAGCATAAGAGACTTCAAACATAAAAAAAACCTTTGAAATGTATCCAACATATTTTCTATTACATAATAATTATATATAATTCAATAAAAAGCCATACAGGATAATATAATGTCAGGTATTACTGCAAAATCGATTTGAGATAATATAAAGTCTTTCTACTTAACCTCAGGCTCCTGATCACCATGTCAACATAAATGTTGTGATCATGAATGATTGAATGAATGACTTTTATATTAAACATGTAACAATGATTTTTCAGCAGTTATAGGATGCACAGATATTGTTAGGGTTTCACTGGTCAGAAATCATAATATTATTTGTGATATATTCTGACAACCAGTTTTTAACAGTATGAAATATGAAAAGAAGGTAATTAATAATTAATTTTCTGATATTTGGATTTAGCTGTAGTACATTGTAAGAAGCCATTATTAAACCTGCAAATAGCATTGTCTTTAAAAAAAAAAAAAATGAAATTGTTTGTATTTATGTATTAAAAAAAGGTCTGCATTTATTTTTGAGGGCCGTTTGGAAGAGAATTGTCATATGAGGGGCATCATAGTTTGAAGGAAAAAAAAAATAGAAAAAAAAAAGAAGTAAATTATGAAGTTTGAAAACACAGCTGCTCTTTTATTGCAATTCTATAAAATAGCATGATCAGAATATCTATGAATTGTCTTTAAAATGACAAAATTTGTAGTATCATTTCATATTAATGATTGACTGAACATACATTACGCCTTATATAACTGTTACTGAATTTTAATAAATTATCATTTCAATTTTATCAGGTGTTTTGGAAATGCACTTGGAAACTGTATTCTGAATAAGGAGTATCTCATAGCCATCAATAAATTACCAAAGCAGGTAAAACGTAGCCCTGTGAACATTTGGGTCAAATTTGTTTATACTCTTACTTATTTAAATGCATTTTCTTAACATCTGTACCTGAATTATTGTGTATATTCTGTTATCTCAGCCTCCTCCTCCGTTGGACTTGGACAAAACCAAACGCAGTGATGGCGAGCCGTCCGTGGAGAAGGCCAGGTTCAACAGCCTGGCCCGAGCCAAAAGCAGGGAGTTTCTCAAACCGGCAGAACCTGCCAACATCCCCTCAGAGCGGACAGGAAGTCACCCTGTACGAGGAGGGCATGAGAGCGGATCCAGGACTTCATTGACAAACACAGCAGCACATTCTGGCAACACGTCAGCTCACCAGGACTCTGAAAACAGGCCCAGCAAGACCTCAAGGTGAGTTTATGTGGTGCTAACTTCAACTACAACACTAGCCAGCTGCATTTCTGATAAATCTGCTTCTTAGGTCAGCAGCTGACATGGCTGACCTGTCCTCGTCCGATCCTCCGCTGGACTCCAAGCAGCAGAGGAAGCTGAGGCAGCAGCAGCTGCAGCAAAAGTTCAGACTGGAAATGGAAGCTAAGAAGCTGCTTCAGGAGCAGAAACCCCAGCAGTCCAACGCTTCTGCTGAGCCACCGGTGCCGCAGTCTAAGCAAGGTGTGATGGAAAATTTAAGGGTTCATGTTTTAGACATGAGTATAAAAGATTCAAGCCTTTGCCTGCAGGAGTGTCAGGTGTGTA
Source organism: Enteromius treurensis (assembly GCA_032275025.1). Classification (NCBI taxonomy): domain Eukaryota; kingdom Metazoa; phylum Chordata; class Actinopteri; order Cypriniformes; family Cyprinidae; genus Enteromius; species Enteromius treurensis. The sequence goes on from JAUCMU010000053.1 coordinate 9,851,306, forward strand.
GCGCTCTCCATCGGTGGGTTTATCGTTTTAGGACAGGCTGTAGGTCCTGTTAACCACAGCACACCAAACGGACACCTGGTGACTACAAAGCAGGAGGAGCATCTGGCTGGTAAGGAGTAGTCTAAAGAATGATGTGGTCAGGGTACATGTATACTGGGGACATATAAATGATCAGCAGTGACAGTGATGGTAAATACTGGATGATTTAAAGCCAGACTTTTCAAACTAGGATCAAGAGGGCTGCAAGGACAGAGGTTATCAAACTGACTCATTGGTCCCCCATTTCAAATGCCCCACCATGTGTAGTAAATATTTCCACCTATTCTTCCTGTTACTGTTGATATTTCTTCAAATAGAAACTGGGATACAAACCAATTTAGAGGAAGAATAATTCTTTTATTTTTAGTATTATTATAGATTCCTAATTTGGTGGTATTTTTTATTTTTTTATTTAGTAAGTAATTTTAAAAGTCATCCTGTGGACGACTTGTGGGTCTTGGCCCCTGGTGTTCATGAACAATATTAAAGAATTTAAGACTGCCAGTGGCAGCAAAATATTAAATCTGTTTTTTCAGCAGTTAGAGAATACACTGATGTTGTTGGGAAATCATATTACGTACGATATGTTCTGACAACTGGTTTTACAGTATGAAATATGAACATGTAAATAATATAAATTATTAATTTTCTAATATTTGAAACAAGATTGTCTTTAAAAAAAAATTAATAGTGTATATTTATATATTTTTTATTAGTATATAATTTCCCTTTATTCATTTTTGAGAGTCGTTTGCAGGGGAAAAATCATATTTGCGGCATAAGTTTGAAAAACCAGCTTTAAAGATGTATTAAGCAAAAAAATTTTATTCTGTCATTCCAAAAAGTTCTTAAAGCTTGAAAACGCCAGTTATCTTTCATTGCAATTCCATCTTTGTCTTTAAAATGACATAAGAATTAGGGTAACACTTTACAATAAGGTGTCATTTGTTAACATCAGTTAATGTATTAACTAACATGAACAATACATTTATTACAGTATTTATTCATCTTTGTTAATGTTAGGTCAAAAAAATACAATCAGTGCATTAATGTAAACAAACACAACTTGCAATTTTAATAATATATAATATATAAATGCTAATCAGATGTTTTTTTTAAACATTTTTCTGATCAGACAAACATTTTCCATAATATACAGTAACAGGGTGGATCTTTTAAGAGTGGGACAAGCAGGAGAAAATTTTAAAAAACTTCAAGGTATGAGTGAGAGGTGACATTAACCTCCATTTGTGCAGTTAAACTTGGGGAATCACTTGTTGAAAATGATCTCAGTGGAATTGTAGTCTATTATGGGAGGGGAGGAAGTATATCCTAACAGGGTGGAATATGAGTTTAGGGACACAGTCAATTAAGATTGTACAAAAACAAATATACTTTCACATAATTTATGTATACGAGTAGATTAAGTTCAGTCTAGTCCATAATTTAAAAATATTTTAAGGTTTTTATCATTTCAAGATTTATATTTTTAGTTGAAGTTGATTACTTTGCACTGAGGACATGATTCAATTCAATGCATATATCCGTTAAAAGGTTTGTAAACTTATGTTTAATGTCTATTATTCCTGTTTAAGTGGTAAATATATATATATTTTGTTACCAAAATTAGTAAATGACAGAATAATTTTTTTCCCATCGATTCGATGGGTCTCACTAATCTGATGGAAAGACTTTTTTGGTGGCTCCGGTTTAAATACAGGAAAAGGCTATTAAACTGTGAGGTGAAATATATAAATATTTCTCACTTCTCTTAAGATGACCCGGAATTATGGGACTTCACTCTGGACGGCATCGATATGCTCGACGATCACGGAAACGTCTCCACCGAACCTCCCCGTCCCACAACACCAAGCTCTCACAAGATGTTGACGCGCAGCAAGACCCCGCAGAGAGCCCAGTACCTGAGACCACCCGCTCAGCCTCAGGGCCATTCTGTTCCTCAAGGCCAGGGAGGATATGGCCAGTACAGATCCTCAGACATGAGAACTACAGCAGGTACATGTTTGCAGAATAAAATACGCTCATTAAAAAAAAAACTTTGCAAGTATATACATGCCCTGTTCTGGTTTTGCCTCTTCATTAATGCAAACATCTCACGGCCCCATTAATAAAAATAGCCAGGGACTTAACACTCTCAGAGCTGGCAGCCTGTGGCCCACAATTCAAGCCTGTGCTTGTTGACTTTGCATGTTCATTAAGAGACCATAACTTTTGGTTCTTTTTAAATACGGAGCTATAGTAATGATGTTGTAAATGTATTTGTTGAAGGTGGACCACAGAGCCCATACAGACACGGCCTGATGATAAAGAAACGAAGACTGGACACGTAACGAATTTAACTATTTATAGTTTTCTTTTAGAAAATGTGTTTTATACTAATGTTCTAATTATAAATACTAATTTTACTAATAATAAATGTTTGTGTTTGTCTTTTTTTGACTTCCTAATTTGTAATGTAAAGCACAAACAGGACTATTTTTATTTTATTTTATTTATGATTTTCAGAGAATAAAATCTGGAATGAATTGAAACTGTATTCCTGGGTTATTTTACCACATTTTACGATTTGTATTGGTATCTGATGGCAGGGGATGTGAAAAGCTGTGGGTCAAATTCTGGAGAACACCTCGTAAGAAAAAGCACAATGTAGTGGGAGGAGGAAAAATCAAAAATGTTTTATTAAGCATCTGAATATATATTTATATATACACTTTTATATATAACACAAATCCATAGGTAATCACCAAAGGACCCTGGATGGAAACTTTTTGAAAGAAAACGTCAGCAGCAATTTTGACCCAACAAATTTAATGTTGTTTTCTATGGGAACACGTGAGTTGTGGACTGTGAAACCATGCAGTTTTCTGAATTTGAGTTATGTGATGGGATCGTGTGACTGTGATTAGTGGTATTTTAACGGTGTCTAAATGAGGTTTTGGTCAATTACAAATGATTCAAATCTCTGCGCTCAAGTATCAAAAGTAACAAATAAACCCCTCCCTGGTCGGTTACACCTTTTAAATGCTGTGTTTTCTGCATTGCAGTAACATTTACCTTCTCTAGAGAAGTCAAGCGGATCATTTTAGAGGTGACGTCACGTCACTTCCGCAAACGATTGGCACTCAATTTGTGGTATAGAATAAAAATGGTTTAGGGGAGTGATTTAAACTGGTAATGAGGTGCTTTAGATTAATACTGTACTTCTATGTCGTTGCAGTCAAATGCACCGTATTAAATCTTCACCACAAAGATCAAGTATTTCATTTACTACCGCAAACAGGCTTTGATGGCTGTGTGACATTTTAGAAGACGGGGAAGACATAATCCTGTTGTTTAAGGCTAGCTTCATTCACATTTGAAAGCAACGTGATTGGACAAAGAAATGCGCTTTCATACAGGATGCTCACCCTCGTCCAAATTACGCCTACTATAAACTTACACACAAGAGTTTGGGTAGAGGTGACTGTCTATATAAAAGATACACTGTATTATTGTAAGCTCATCATGATATAAAAAAAGGTCACAAATGAACAATGCTAAGAAATACGTGCAAGTACGAAGAGCTATAAAACCCTGCTTAGACCTCCCTCAATTGCACATCCTCTTTCTTTAATTTCAAAGCCCAACTTAAGCAAATAAGGACAGAAGTCCCTCAATACTCGTCTCCAAGATTCCTTCCTTTCTTCCTACCTACCTACCTTCTTTGTCCATCTTCCCACAATCTAGACTTGCATGTAGGATACACTCGTTCAGACTTGTTTTGGTGTAGTCTTTTTCCATCCATTCACAAACTCTTCTGTAGGTAAATTTCAACACCATCACTGTATTTCACTGCCTGACTTTATTACAATAAAGACGGTATCCGTACTATAAGGCTATATATCTGATGTTTAAGACAACTTAAACCTGTTTAACCCTTCCTGTGCCTCTTTTTCAAAATGTACACATTCATCTATCAGTCTTTTAAATAGCAGATAACCCGAGTCACATTATATGGACCGTAAAAAGTCTTTCCAATGTAAACGAATAAAACACGTCCATGTAAAGGAATAGGTCCGATAAATTTAACCCCGCGAGGCACAGCTCTTCCCTTCCTTGAACCAACCCAGTTGTTTCAGCTCGCCTGAGTGGTGTGTAGATTGGTTGACCCGCAGCCGTTTCCAGGCTGGTGAGCTCCTGAGGGTATGAGGAAGCCTTGCTGTAGTCCTGCGGGGGGAGCGGTGGATGACAGCGGGCTTGTCTGAGCCCACTGGTGCATGCTGTAGGTGGGGCAGGTGTAGCCAAACTGTTGATTGGGCACACACAGTGAACCCTTGCGTCCGGCTGTAGGGTTGGCGGTGGCTGGGATGTGACCGCCCATGGAACAAAGCTGACCTGGCGCAGAGTATTTACGTGGCATCTGAGGAAGAAGACAGTTAGCCTTGATTAGTACTAATATGAATAAATCTTGATTAGTCGTTATGCTACAAGCATGCTGAATAACATTATAATGCACTGAGCTACTTTGTATACCTACTGTTAAAGTTGCAATGAAACCTCAATAGCGACAGATCTTTTTTTCTGTACTGTCACACATCTGAGTGCATTATAGAAAGAGAAAAATAATAAAGGGCAGAGATTGGTTTAATTCGCTGCACCTTAAAATGAATGCAAGCTTGACATCAATAGTGGAGGGGCAGGGTTTAAACAAACTTAATGATTGTAGAAGGTCTGGCACAGGCCACCAGATTAAGTTTAATTAATACCGATTCTGTTTTTCCCCTTAAACATTTGTAGTCATGAATCATTTACAATACAAATTATAATAAGCATTAACAAACATGAGCGAATTCCTATTTCATGCCAGCTTTAATATTGGTAGATTTATGTGCTGAGGTGTGACACAGAGATTATTTTAATAAAGCAAGACATTAGCATGTTGCTAAGCTAACAGCAAAGCATAATCAACACGCTCAAAAACTGGGAGTAAAATACATTTTAAAAACTATTTTAGTTTTAGTTACTATATGTTGTATATAACATTTGCAAATAAGTAGTGTCCATTCAAAGACAGAATCATTACTTGAGAAACTGGCACTGGATATAAAGAAAAGTGGGAGAAGCCACTGAATGTGATGTTTATCATATATAATACAGGACTTGCACCTTGTGAGAAGACGAAACATAATGAATGCAGTTATTGTGTCTGTGGATGCCTGCTGTTTTCGAAAGCACAGTTGTGTAACAGTTCTGGGAGTTAATAATACAGAAATATTTTGATGACAGACTTTGTTTGGGAAGATGTGCATGAATATATCGTGTAATGCCATCTCGTATTCTCTGCTAACCTATATCTAAATGAAAATTAAGTGTTGTTTTTCTGGCATAGTAAGAGTAAACGTACATCATGGGTTTGCACAGTTTTTTTGGAGCCTTTCTTGACCTGTGGCATCTTGTTCATGGCATCCCTGGCCCAGTTATCAACCAGCTGATGGAGGTCAGCTGTGAATGTGCCCTTGTGCAGGTTAGCAGCAGGTGCTTGGTCCTGGTCATGGCTCTGTCCGTTCTCTTCTCTCACTGGACTCGTGGTACCTGTATGCCGCAATAAATATTCACCGATTAGAGAAACTTGACATTTTGAGAAGAGAGAGAGAGAGAGAGAAAAAAAAAAAGATGAAATGGTGAAAGTCCTACCTTGCATATAAACGTTTGAGCCTAGTATGGTTTCAGTTTTTCCAGTGACTGACTGATTGACTGAACTTCCACTTTGTACAGCTTGTTTGTTTCCTAGACCAAACCAAGCATAATTTTTTATGCCATTTGTTTACAAGCTTACATTATAGTTGGATATAAATCACTAAGCTTTAATACCTTGTTGAAAAGCGCCAGTACCGCTACCACTTCTTGACCTGGTCCCCTTGCTCTTAGTAGGCCTCCTTCTGCCTGCTGCGATGGCCACAGTGGGAGGGATCACCACAGACGGCACCATTTTGCCTAGACGTGTATAGAGTTCTTCAATTTCCTTTTTCTGTTTATTCTGTAATGCCTGGATCTCACCCATATGTCTGCAAAAATATTGTAAGTTTAATTGGTGATCACAAGACACACGAATGAGCTCATAGAAAACACAAGTACCTCTCCCTGAGCGTGTTTATCTCTCGTTTAAAGCCCTCATCTTCTGGTTCCGAGTCGTTGTCACTGCTGAGGTAGTGATTGGTGATGGACACGCTGGAAGGGGTCATTTTAGACTCTTTAGCGGAGTCTGCTCCCTCAGCAGAGCTTATGGAGGAGCTCGCTCTTTCTGCTGGAGTCACTGAGAAGCGGCCCACTTTGATGTCAGTGCTGGAGGTCACCTGAAAGCGGCCGACTGTAGTGGTAGATGGGATGAGTTCAGGGCTGACCCTGGGAATGGTCTGAGATCTATGAACAGTGTTTTCAGGGCTGGAGAGAGATGATGAGGACGAGGATGACGACGATGAGGATGATGATGATGATGTTGTTGTTGTTGAAGATGGGGTGATGGAGGAAGATGAGATTATTACTGCTGGATCTTGAGCAGTGCCTGGGTCTTGATCGCTAGCCACAGAAACCTGAAATGGACAACAAGGATGTTCATGAACTTGCTGAACAAATCTTTCAGGCATAAAATCTAAGGCCTAGTGCACACTGAGAAGTATATAAAGCTACCTGAAATCGGCCAAGTTTAAAAGCTTTCTCGGGTTGTGATGTTGCTGGTTCTTTCTCCTCAGTGCTGGTCTGTCCATCTGGTTGAGTTACAGATACGGAGGTCTGTAAAAGAGAATGGGTGTATAAATATGAATGTGTGTAAAATACTATGTACCATTTTAAAAGGTCAATGACCAATAAGACAAGGGATTAAATATCAATTTTTAAAAAAATATTCAAAATGTTTTAATTTGTTTTTGAAACATATTTTAAAGAGTTGTTTACTTCTTATAACACACAAAGTAAAGTCACAACATATTTTCCTTACATTTTGAATACATGACAACAATATATACATATCTTTTATTCTATGTATTCTCACTACATAACAACTGCCATAAACCTGTTAAATTATGTCATATTTTAACACTTGATTTACTGTGAAAGTGCAGATATACATCTTTCCCTTGCATGTTGGTTGCACCATCTTTTTTTTATTATTCATATGCAGTTTCGTTTACAACAAAAATTCTACATTGATTTTATTAAAAATTATGAGGCTTATAGAAGTACTTTTAGTACTATATATACACTATTACACTAATAGTACTATATCTACACACTATAGTATTTAATTTATTTATAAAAAAATAACAACAAAAAAAAACCCCTAAGTTTTTTAGTAAAGGTTTCAGTCATTTTATTATGTGTTATATTTAGCTTTATTTTAATTTTAGTTTTAACTAATGTAATTAAACTTGTTTTATTTTATTTAAGTTCATTTTATATTTAAATTAATAGCTGAATATTAAGTGGCATTTTTATTATAGTAAAAAAGAAAAAAAAAGCTAAATAAAATAATTTATTTAAATAAAAATGTAATTTAAATAATAATAATAATAATAATAATAATTGAGCATCATGCCATCCAAATACCAACATAGACATTAAATCAGCAAGTTAGTAACTTCCCGCACCTGTGGCCTTTGTGGGGATGGATCTGCAGATGGTGTCTGGGCATAGCTTGTAGATCCCGCAACAGAAGCAAAAGCACCAGGTGCAAAGTTCCCACTGGAACTGAGAGACGTCGCACCGGGGACAAAGCCAGGAGTGTTAGTGCTGATAGTGTTGGGTGGGGAGGATGTAGACTCTCCAGATCCATCAGGTTGGTTGCAGGGGCTCTGGGAAGAGTCCTTAAAAAGGGAACGCAGCTTCTGATCTAAAGCATGGATGTCTTCAATTCCAGGCGGCTTCCCCTGTACATCAGTCTCACCATCTCCTGTCACTGATGGCTGAGTCACAGGGACAGAGGAGGGACCGACTTGCACCTGCTGGATGCCGGCTTGAGCTTGATCCAAGCCATTGCTCTCAGCTGCAACACTTTGAGGAGCCTGGGAAGGTGTGGGAAGTGACAACCGACGTGGAGCTGGTGATTCAGTTGGGGTTGGAGAAGGAGACGTCCTTCCTGTTCTGGTTTGCTGAGTGGTAGATGGCGTAGGGGTGGTTACTTGAGCGGTGACTGCTGTCAGAGTTGCAGTGGTTGTTGGGACAGGGCTCTGGTATTGAGAAGTCTCTGGGGCAAGAGGTCCAGGTGTGGGTGGTACCACAGAAATCTGGGTTGAGCCAGGTGCAAAACTAGCTTGCTCCTGCTGAACACTGCTGACTGGTGCGGGATCAGATGCTGGAAGTGAGAATACAAGCAATCAGTCATAATGTTTGTTGGATATAAATTTACTGTCATTTCAGCTCCATTGGCTAGTACGTGAAATACTTGAGATACGTGAGGTACTTGATATACATGTTAAAGCACTTTTATTTGAGGATGTGTAAATAATACCTGGTGTGGAGTCTTCAAATGATGTGTTTGCAGAAGGAGGTCCAAAAAACGGCTCGCGAAGTCTTGCTTCTGGGACTGGGCTAACTATGAAGCGCCGGCCGGCTGAATGTACAACCTGTGCTGCTACGCTAGGTGGCACACCTGTTAATTGCAAAATATGTCAAATGAGACTTGCAAGATAGAGGCGGATAAAAAGTAAGAACATCACTACAAAATACACTTACCAGACACACTGGATGTTGATATTTCAGGTATTTGCTGGCCCAAATTACTGCTTAGCTGAAGTAACAGGAAAATATCATTTGTAGTCTTCAAATCATTTCTCACAGTTTTGGTTATGGGCTGAAAAACCCATCATACATACCTGATTTGTACTATTTTTCTGAGCTTTTCCTTTCTGATCTGCCATCTGAATGACATCTTGTACCTGCTCTATGAAGGATTCCCGCTCACTCTCCAAGATAAAATCACTTTTGATCTTGAAAGGAAGTTACACGTACATAAGTTACAATCAAATTGGTTTAAATACTTAAAGGCATTAAAATGTTAATGCATAAAATGCTGAATGCAAAAAAAAACCCAATACATATTCTAATAAGCACCCTTGTAATTTCAAATGAAGAGGTCTCTGGCAATCAATCCAATGAAAAAAGGTGGAAGTAAGAAAGGCGTACCATAATTTCAGCAATTTCTACAGGATTGTCTCCATCCAAATCAAACTTGAAAGTGACCATTTTCCTGTTGTGGGTTTCCAATTGACATTCAGCGACTCTGTCACCAATATTGGAAATCTACAAAAACAAACAGATACCAGACACTTTTATTGTAGTACACTTTACTTTAAATGTAATGCCATCATTAAAAACAAAGAGCATAACTTACATTTAGCACATTAAGCTTGAGCTTGGCCTTGGCCATTTTTTCGTGGCGTGAGCGGCTGCGTACAGAGTGGCTCTGGGGTCGTTTTATAGAGCGCCCCTCATGCCTGCCCTCGTTCCCATCGCTTAGACCAGAAGCAGCATCCGAGTGACCACTGAGGGCACCAAAACATCAATAGTTAAACTTCCTTCTACTAGAATATCAAAAGTTAATAAACATGAATTACAAAACAAACAAACAAACAACAACAACAAAAAAAACCTTTCTGTGGAGGCTGGAATCAGAGATGTTTGAGGTTGTGACTGCTCTATCGGCTGTGGTTGGGACACGGTCAGTGGTGTCTGTAACAGAGAATTGACTTAGGATTTCAGAATGCTACTGACACCAAATCACAATGATTCGTAATAGGACTGTCAAATAAAAATCACAATTTTGAACATTCGTCAAATTCAAGATAAAAATCCACATTCAAATTTTAGGTGTGCATCAGGCAGCCTTATCAGTGGAGCATGAAATGTGATGACAATGTAAGCGTTGTCGCTTTTTAATGTTTTTGTTAGCCTATTCATTTGAACCCACTAGATGTGGCGCTGCTCGTTCAGTCAACATATTGCAAAAACAAACAAACAGTTGCACTCGTCTCTTGCACAAGAGAGCTGCATGTTCAAAAAGCCATGAGACATTATGGTTGTTTTTTCCCCAATGCATCCCATATTTTTAAATGAAAAAAAATACTCTTTACTCTTTTGTATCTTTTTTTTATTAAATTATGCATACATGATGTTACTTTGTTAATAATTGTTTAAGCAAATAAACAAATTTAGTCATGTTATTTTATTGCTTTAATAAACCATATTTTGCTTGATGCACCCTCTTGTGGCCTCAGGAAAGAAGCCAAAAGTGCCTTACAAATTCAAATATAATTTGAATATTGATGACTGAATTTAGTTTTTCAGCCATTTTGACAGCCCTAATTCACACACAATCACAGGGATGCGTTGTTGTAAACTGATGCAATGTACATGCAATCTGAAGCGGAAAATTCAGCTTCACAAGAATAACATTATAAAAAAAATTATCAAATATAAAGAGAGCTATTTTAAATTGTAATAATTATTCTGATTTTACTGTATTTAAATCAAATAGACAGAAAAGCCAAAAACATATTTTAAAATAATACCGACCCCAAATATTTGAACAGTAGAATACACTTAATTACATTTACTCAAACGTCACTGAAAACTAAGCATCTACAAACACACTTCTTTTTGTTGTTGTTTAGCATTATAAAAACATTTATAAAAATATTGTGTAAAAACTATTTTTAAAAAATTATTTATATATATATATATATATATATATATATATTTTTTTTTTTTTAAATCTATTATATGTAATGCATTATATGTAAAAGCATTATATCGGTCATCTGCACTGTAGATATATTCTCAGCACTAAAAACCCACACTGGCAAACTGCTAATTCACACACCACAGTGTTAGGCACAACTAGTACCTGACAGGCCTGATATAGAAAATAGAGCTGTTCAGCATTTGGAGGTGGTGAGAAAACAGGAGGGCTGAGTTGACATGCCCATATCTGACAAGCATGTAAGAGAAGCCAGCATGCAAGAAAAGGATGAAGAAGCAAAGAACAGTAGCATTAATGTATGAACTGCCAAGAAGTTTGATGTTGTGCGCAAACCAAGCACACACAACATTCAATAAGCAACATGCAGGCCAATGGAAGATGTAAGATCAGCCACCAGAGGGCATCTTTCATACTGTACCTGTAAGATTTGAGGGCCTGAAGGGGGAACACTTCCATCTTGAGGTGGCTGGTGGAATTGCAAGGGGACGATAGGTTGAACAGTAGAGGGCAGAGTGGCCATCTGACCCATCACCTAAGAGGGGAGTACATGTATAGTCCTGTTTACATTTAACTCTGGTTTATGTTTAACAGACAACAGATATATAGAGCAAAATGTTTTTGTCTTCATGTTATGGATCACATAAGAAGTGCACCTGGGGTGTTGCCGCTGCTCCAGTCTGAGCAGTTGGACCCGGGGTCAAAATACTGCTCGGCTGTTGCAGAGGGGCCTGGGTTGGGTGCTGTGACTGTTGAGGAGAAGCAATTTAGTGGAAAAAGCAAGCAAACAAACAAGTTCTTCTTCTTCTTTAGATTAACATCTAAAAAACCAGGGCCCGCATTCACAAAACATTGTCTCTTACCACTAAGAGTTCTCCTAAATAGCAGTAAAAGTTTTTAGCTAAGACTTGTCTCTTAAAAGGTATTCATTCACAAAGCTACTGAGAGAAACTTACTAAGAAATAGAGAGAAGTCTTAAGTTAAATGTAAGGGCAGGGTTGACCTCATTGCTATGGATGATGTCAGCATGCTTACTAACTTTTTGCACAAAGTGATTGGCTCATAGTCTATAATATTGTATAGACAATATTATGTACCCATATTCGAATAAAGGTAAAAAAAAAAAAAAAAAAAAAAGGTTAATTGCAACATTCAAATAAAGATTTTAAAATGCAGGCTAAGTGTCACTAATTAAACAATATAATATGTATGTATATGTTCAGATAATTGTTAGCCTGTATGCTTCTTGTAAAATTAAAAAAAAGCCTTTTAATTAACAGCAGAATAAATCATAGCTGACAGTAAGATAAGCAAACTTAAAAGTAAAAGAAAAGCAAACTAGACACAAGAACAACTGTTACTTAGTGTCTAGCTGGTTAATGAGAACAAGGATATAGTTAAAGAAAAATTTGGGCTTGGTATAACCTCCAAACCCTAAACGTGATCATCGTCATCAAATGTTTCTAAAAAAATGTTAATTCCAAGATAGGCTGCCGGCGACCGTGATTTTACAATAGTTGTGAGTTGTTTTTTTTAGTGACTTAGGAGTCCTCTTCACTACTCCTAATGTTTCACAGATTTAGGAGATAGTTAGGACTGACATGCCCTCTATTTTTAATTTTTTTATCATCAAATTAGAAGCTAGTTTTAGCCTTAAGGTGTTTTGTGAATACTGGCTTACAAAACAGGTAACAAAATAAAAGGAAATGACTCACCATGCTTTGTGGATGGGTCATGGTTTGCTGTGGCTGTGCATCAGGCTGTACGGTGCTGAAAGATGTGCCGGGCTGGGCAGGGTGAGTCTCAGGGACAGACGATGAACTTTGAGAATCCACAAAACCTACTGCTGTGAGACAATGAGACTATCAGAGGGTTTTCCCATACAAACATCTGACTTTTTTTTGTATCTTATTAGAGCAAAACGACTCATTTTGCAACACTAACTGGAAGCAGAGGCCCCAGGCTGCTGCAGTTGCTGATCTGTTTCATGTTCTTCAGACTCCATAATGACAGAGGCCAAAGCGGCACCAGGGGGCTTGGCTGTGGTGTCAGTATGCTGTCCAAGCTGCGAAGGGTCGTTCTCCTGAACCATCTTCCTCTTTTCTTGCTCCTCTCTCACAAGTTTTCTCTGCTCCCTTTTTCGGGAGATCAGGGACACTCTGTCCTTTATGGCCTTTGCAATGGTCTTGTGGTCACCCTCACAAATATAGCCTGAATCGACCTTGAAAGAAAAAGATTACTCAGAATTTAATTTCAAAGACCATGACAGGGCAATATTATAAGAAGGCCTGGGGGAATTCTGCAGAGTTTGAGGGGCTTCTTAAGCACTGAAAGACTGAAAATAACTATATATGAATAATAACATGTAGGGCCAAAAAATGTACTAACTACAAATTCAAAACATCAAAAGATTCGCATTTGTAGTTGGGTAACAGAACAGAAATCCAAGTGACTTTACCATTTCTTGGGCAACATCATCTGGGACATCTTTATTTAAGTCAAAGGAAAACTCAATGGCTTCATTCTCCTTGTATTTCCCTTTCAGTTTCTTTACATCCTCAATGCGCAGCAACAACTTTATGGACACCAGTTCTCCATCATCCTCCTCAGCCAGCTCTACACGAACCCCAGTCTCCTCTTGGAAAAAGGCATGACTTAGAAGATCCTTAATGCAGTATCTAAAAAAAATTTAATAATAATATAATGTAAGACCTGTACCAATATATTAATGAGAAAACATCAATATTTGAGCAAAAGAATGAAAGCAAACAGAATACTGTGCCCATCTAGTGAATTTGTTTACTAAATGTGTTAAATAACAATAAAAGTCTTTCCTCCCTTTAATGGGGCAACCCAAAGAGAGCCACAAGTTTACTTTCAATTAAATGCTAAACAGCTTATTGTGACATTAAAACAGTAGACAGCTTATTGTGTCTCCAAAATACCAATAATATGCAGAATTACAACGGTATGCCTAAAACAGGACTTTTAATTATAAACAAGCACGAAATACACCAGGGGCCGGTTGCACCAGCTGGACGTACGCCGGTCGTAAGACTAGTCTGGGCGTAAAATGCGCTTTAAGTCCTGCGTAGAATTTATACCCGTTGCACCATCTCGGTGTAAGCTACGTCTGAGACTAAATCTTATGCCTAGTCAGAAGTAGGTGTAAAGTAAATATTCATGATTTGACATTATTCGTTTTTAAGATTCATGTCTGTTTGTTAATTATTACAGCAGACAATCACGAAGCTCGGTGTTGGCTCCATCACCAAAACCATTATTTTTCAGGAAATGAAAATTTTTTGAGTTATTAAACACTGTATGGTGAAAGTTGGTACCTTATATTGCTATCATATGCTGTTGTGTATAACAATGTTTACATGTTAATAATGCGCTATAATAATAAATGTGGGATAAGTTTGTGCGGAGAGGCTGAAGTGCGCTGAGCA
>JAUCMU010000053.1:9875005-9895596 GCA_032275025.1 Enteromius treurensis
CAAAACCCCATCCATGAGAGAATGGGGAAAAAAACCTTGGGAGAACCAGGCTTAGTTGGGGCCAGTTCTCCTCTGGCTGGACGCCCAGCACCTAATTTCTAGTTACATTTTAAACACATGTCAGATTGGGCAAAGGACTGTGCGTGTGTTTGTGTGCATTTGGTTCCAGTGATCTATTCATCATAGAATCACCAAAAAGATATGTTTTCAACACTGATAATAAAAATATTGTTTTGAGCGGCAGATTCTAAAAATCATCTTAGAATGAATTCTGCCATGGAATAATGAGGCTGAAAATTCAGCTTTGCAAATTATATTTTAAAATATATTTAAATATAAAGCACCAATTTTAAATAACATTAATAATTTTTTTTTGATAAATGCAGCATTTGGGGACTAAAAAAAATCTTTCTGATGTCAAACTTTGGACTGGTATATTACAATTAAATTATGATATTAAAAATGCTAGTATTAAACAGGGATGCTGATTTTGATTTTATTTCCTGACCAACAGCCCATGCATGTCGACCTTTCTTAAACTGTGTGTTTAACATTTTTTAAAATTTCATAATAATCTCTATTATTATTATTACTAACAAAAATAATGACTATTTATTAAATATATCCATGTGAGTTAGTCTAGCTTAAGGAAATTACTGCATGGTGGTTTGCTGTCAGTTTACTGAAACATCCGCATCAACAAAAACAAAAAAGGAAGACTCATTAATGTTTATGAGTATTTAACTAAACCTATGTTTACGGGAAGCTAAGCATGACTCAGAAATGAGAAACATTATTAACAAATAAAGTAAGCTTGTTGAACAACCACAATGATTCCTCTTAAGAATTCTTTAATGCTCACTAATATAATGAAACTGATCGCCTTTTCACTGTTTTGGGTTCTGTCTTGTCTCATCTCATCATGTCTAAAAAGCATGTGTTTGCATGCCAATACATCTTGTGTCTTTTAAAAGCATCGTGCTGCTAGAAATGATGCGCTTGCAGTGAACAACATCAACCCCAGCAAGCTAAAGTTTGCAGATGCATGAGAACAGACTGTTTCCCATAATCCTCAGCGTCTGGTAGTAACAGTGTGTCTGCTCTGTAGATAAGATCTGGGCGGAAAGCTACAGTGCACAGGAGCTCTACACCGGCCACCTGATTATCCCGTCAACCACCCCGAACCCCTGTACTAACACAACCAACTCAGCCCACATCTCCACACACCAATTTCCCAGGACCCACCGCCCGTGACCACACACGCTCTCACAGGTAACACTTACATGCATGTCACAGCTTTCAAAGAATTTTTCAGGTGTGTAAGGAAATCGTAAACTTTTCTGTTATGGCTTCTAACTACTGAGACTCATTTTTGTCATATAAAACAAAAAACAAAAACAAAAATGCCATTTTTTTCATTTTCATTTATTCATTTAGCAGATGCTTTTATCCAAAGCACTTTGCAGATGAGAACAATAGAAGCAGTCAAAACCAACAAAAGAGCAATAATATGTAAGTAGCAAGGATTTTTATAATAAATAAAAGAAAAACAAGTAGTAAAAATAGAAAGTAGTAAGAATTGCATTTTAAAAATAAAAGTCAAAGGAATAGAAAAAGAATAGAGAATGCTATAGGGTCATTCTTTATAATATATGAAAAGAAAACAAGTAGATAGACTAGAGAAAGAATAGGGACTATAGTGTTAGAAATCCCTTTTAAAAAGGAAAGAAAACAAGTTAGAATAGAAATAGAATAGTGCTAGATTTGGGGAGGTGGGGTTATAATACTGACAAAGATTTTCTCATCAGAAAAAAATTTGAGATTTTGAAAGAAACTCTTATAGTTATAACATAATTTGACTGCATTTAAAAAAAAATTTAATAATGGGATAATTTTTATATAGTTTTCTAGGTGAGCAAATGAACAAATAAGCAAATACCCTTTAATGTTAGAACTATTGAAGCCCATAATAAAATCCTGCTTTGCTAAATCTTAATTATCGCATAAAAAGACAAAACTATGGCAAAAAAATAGTCAAGAACCTGATAAGCTGAATTTGAGGTAAACAGCTACATAACAATAGTTTGCTTTTGTGACTACCACAGTTTTGACTATCGCAATTATGATTTTAATTTAGTAATTTCAACAGTCTATATTATGACTTAGTATCTCAATTTTGACTTGTTTCATAATTTCTCCTTTTTATGTCATAATAATAATGATTAACCAACACGACGATTTGTTACACCAAACACTCCCGCACAGCCTCCTCCGCACCACCAGAGGGAACCGTCCTTTCCCGATCGTGCCTCATTCCTGGGACTGAACACACACACACCCCCACATACTGATTACACACTCACATAAAAGCCACGAGCACACATCTACTCACTGCAAAGTCTTTTCTGAGGGTTATTACCCGTGCTCGATTTGCCCGTTTTCATCTCGGGCTGTTTACCGACCCTGATTCTGTCTCTGTCCCTCTGTGGGTAAATAAATATGTAAAAATAAAACTATATTACTAATGCAGTAAAAAAAAAGACAATTTAATCATCCCCAACCTGCACAAAAAAACCACAATAAGCAATTCTAATTCAAATATTATCCTAGTATGATTTTGTTTAAATACTATTTGATATTACACATATCACATTTTATTCACTCGATCTATTTCATTGTCATTATTTTAAACATGATTTACTTTTAGGATCAAATGTTTCATTACAGGTATTTAATCATTTTCTGCAAATGGTTTGATTCACGTATGTGTAAATGTTTTTGGGTTTTAGTGGGAGCCTGGGATGGTGAGTCAGTGTGGAGCTGCAGTTCCCTGGACCCTGCTTTGGACCTCCAGAACCAAACTCCTCTGTCTCTCACCTGAACCAAACTGGAACCCTCTAAGAGCCTATAACTGTCTGGAGTCTTAATACTGGTGCAGCATTGAAAATGTGCAGTGTTAGTTGAGTCGTGAATGCAATTTTAATTTCGTTCTCTTGATATGTCATCATGGTTTAGTAAATACTGATTTAGAATGTTAACCTGATCAATGGGTGGTGCTATATAAACATAACTGAATGCCAAACTGTTGTAAAACAATTCAAAATAAAAAGTGTTATGCTACTTAAACTGCACTCAGTATTAAGACTACCAGACCTTTCAGATCTATTCTGTGTTTAGGTAGCATCTTGCACTGGTTATACTTTATTGGATGACCCTTCCCCTTTACTGAAAACCTATAGGACACCTTCAAGAGCATGACATAAACATTTATAGATTGTGATGTCTATTTGTCACACCTGACGCTGACGTCAGTGAAAAAAATCAGGTTCTGTACGTCCTTTAATTCAAATTAACAGCTGTTACAAGGAATAGACATAAAATATATACGAAAAGAGTTTGCATTGCTCATGAAGGAGTCCAACGAGGGGTGCGAGCAAGAAATTACAGTTCTCGCTTAATGAGACTATAGTTGTTTTCTAGCAGCTCTTAGACAGGACATTGTAGGCTCCCAAATATCTTCATATCATGTCCAGATAACCAGTTTCTGAGAGCGCATTGCTGGTTTTATGTGCTCTCATAAATGTGGATATCATTGTGTCTATCTCTCTCTCTCTCTCTCAAAGTGGAATTTTTTATGTTGCATTTGTGGCCTATTGTCTTCGTGTATTAAAATTACAATAAAAAAATGGATAGTCCACTTAAAAAAAAAAAAGAAAAAAAGAAAATGAGATGATAAAATCAGACAAAAGACACGGGTATGGGTGTTCTGAATTTGTATAAATGTGTATGTATATAAATATGTATTATCAGTGTTTTCATTCTCTGAAGTTTTCATTTACTGTTTGTATCTTGAGAAGAACTCTCACAAAACATTTTAGAAACACAGACAGTTAGGTTTTTGAATTTTTTTTGTCGTAGCCATGCCCATGCTTTTTCCTTTCATCTGAAATGCAGAAATGCAATAGAGATAAAAATGCATAAATTAGTATGCACTATTCTCTACACGTGACACAATCCATACACCGTGTCCCGAGGTGAAAAGTCATTGTCAGAGTTACTTTTCAGCATACATGTGTTTTAAATCACAGCTGACTTAAGGCGGACTATATGTCATGCTTGATTAATCTACACATGATCATTCACCCAAAATATTCAAATTGTGTGTTTTTACTTTTTTACTATCTCGTGGTCTTTTAGACTGAACGTCTGACACCATTACAGATTCCGAAATGTGATTTGGCATATTTATTACATTCTAATTAGTGTAATTTAAGACGTTCATGCCAATATCGAGTTGAAACCCTGCACAAATGATCAAACTGTTTAAATTGATTCCAAGAAACTCATCACTCAGAAACAAAAGCCTGAAGTCAAGACTTCGCCCGTTTCATTGCATGCAACAATGAGAGGAATCTGTGCAAGCATTAGCCAGTGCTTTAATGAAGTCAAGGCTTTTATAATGCAAACAAGCGGTCTTGACGTTATCTGTTGTTGATGCACTTTAACCATCAACTCCAGATGTCTCCTCTCCAGTTTGAAAATCTGAATAAAAGCAGCCAATTCGTTTGCATTAGGTTTCCCACAGAATTTGCCTCATTAGTGTTATGCAACTGTTAGAAAAGATTCTGAGTGCACTTGTCTGTTTTATCACAATTACATAATAACCCCTACCACATCATGTAAATGTGTTGGAGTAGCGGTTACTAATGTGGTACTCGAACCCAGCCGGTTGGGTCAAATGTTTCTGTGAGATGGTTTATGGAAAAATCTGTTTACACTGACAACGACACCGATGGGCTGAACCATCCCAGAGGATTTCAGAGTGTGACATCATAAGGGGCACCACACAATAATAGTCCTGTCCATAAATGGTAAGGCTTTTCTGATTAGGGAGTTGTCTTGCAATACAACCACTGCTGAGCGCAATAAAAATTGTGAAGTCAGTACTTTAAAGACAATCAGTTTTGTTTGGACACAGGTTGACAATGTAAACACTGTTAAGGGGATTTTTGTGATATTAAAGACACTTGGACGTAACTTTTCCACTCTTGCTTAACGCTTGGACTACTATGGCTCCTTTGTTTATATAGTCATTACGACATTTCTCGTAATAATATTTTAATGGGTCGCCAGATATCATCAACATTTGAGTTGCAATTATTAACAAAGGACATCTGTTATTACATGTACCGATTTGGACAGAATTACTAAAGTGGATACTGTCCATTGTCCATTACCAAAATCCTCTAAAGGCAAGTTAGTCAGGTGACTTGGCCAACATAGTAATGCTTATGGGGAGCTATTTGTACAGTAATCATCTTCTTGAATGGGGAATATGACAATAACATAATCACTGTATAAAAAGCGCACTCACAGGCACTCCTCTCAAGGAGGGATTAGACTTGGATGGTGTTTGAGTTAGCTGCAAAACAGTCTTTTTTTTCAGAATTGTTCAGAGGTTTTTTTGAGGCTTGTTTAATTCAAAGTATGTCGCAGAAACACAAAAGTACCTTTAAAAAAAAAAGTCCCATGAGTCTCCTTTTAGCATTACAATACATCTTTTGTGGATTGTGTGCATATGTCTATGTGTGTGGGGCATGCTGCTTATTGGCAGTATGTTGGGAAGCTGCTGCCATCATAATTCTCGCACATATGCATATCTGCACATGTGAGAAAGGAAATGACATATGGCGAGCATGCATTGTGTTCTAGATTAAAGATTGATCGTAAGCGTGATGGTTTTGATTAAACGTTAGGGTCAGCCAACGCAAATGACTTTGACAAATCATATTGTGTTTCTCAGTTCTGATGCCCTTAAAAACGTTATTTTAAAAAAAAATAATAATAATAATAATGAATAAATTATATATATGTGTGTGTGTGTGTGTCAACAGTTAATCTGCAAAAACAGATTTTATATTTTTTTAAATGTAAAAAAAAAAAATTTTTTTTTTAAATTATATTAACATGATTTTAATGTATTTTATTGTGCTAATTGGCTGTATCTTTTTGTTCTTTTGTAATTAAATAAAAATAACCCAACTATAGGTTAACTGAGATTAATGCACAATGAAAAGCATGATTTTTGAGAATTGTTAAATACAACTGAACTCTTCATACACACACACACACACACACACACACATATACATACATAGCAATATATAACAATGTGCAATATATTTCACTGTATATACATAAAATAGCAGGTATTGCAACTTGTGAAAAGTCTTATAAATTTTAAAACAATACATATTTATTGGAGACAAGATATTAATGCTTTATCTTTTATTTAATGCATGTCTCACTGCACAAGCAGATTGTATTTTTTTTTTTTTGTTAAACTCACTTTCACTGCCAGTGCAGTACGACAAAATAAATACACATTCTCTATATATGCATAGTGTTGTCAATAATCACTACAATTACTATTGGAAAAAATAAGGCACAGTAATGAGATAAATATTTTTGCAATATTGAGTATATTCTGTGCTGACTGTTCTGATAGGAGGCTGTTACACTCCTCTATTGAGAGTCATCACAGAGTATCGCCCCTCTCGTACTTCTAAAGGGAGGTGGTCCTCCAGTCTCTCCTGATCCTTCTCTCTTACATACTCTTCGACACATTGAACAGACCTGCTCACCATACAGGACACAATGAGGCTTGCTGTGTTTTATATATGGGGAAGCCTGTTAGCGTTTTCTGTGTGTCACATCTGCCCAGAGACCTCCGAGGATGTTGCTTCATGGGCGATGCTGAAGCCCCTGGGGCACTGCGAGGACGAGGAGAACTTGTGCGCTTATCAACTCACCATCCCTCCTCTCTCCATCCAGCTTCCCAGGCCATTTAGGGAGATGGAGAAAATGGCCAAGGAGCTGCAGGACCTAAAGGAAGTGGTTCACCAGCTAAGGAGGGACTGCCAAGAATGTAAGGATAGACAGAATATACAGATAAGTGTACAGAAAGAATACGACGAAGAAAAGGAAAGAAGACCTCAAATTCCAAGACATAACATCAGCATCAAGGAGACACAAAGTCATATTGGAGAACAAGTGGACCGAATCTTACCTTCAACCTTACTGCAAGGAGACACATCAGAAAGTGAGGGAACCATCAAGGATGGCGTGAAGAGGCTTGCTCATTCCAGTTTGGAAAGTCAGGAATGGAACATTTCCCCAAGGGTTTTTCCACACCAAGGGACCACAGTTCAGAGGTCTGAGACGAGCAGAGAAGTAAAAATAATTAACCCCTCACTTTACGAGACACCTGAGGACATATCCAAGGTCAAACCTGTGCTCTCGCCTACACCTGAGGACTCTGAAAAAGAACTAAAGTCTAAGCAAAGTGAATTAGTAGAACCGTCCCTTACTAGAAAAAAGGATGCCGTACAAATCTCAACTAATGGGAAACAGCAGCCAAGCGTTCTCAGAGATGGACATGTAAGGAACATCAGTGGCATCCTGACGGCGAGAAGAAGAGTGCAGAATCAGAATGTGCCTGATTCGACTAAATTAAGCAGCATTTCAAGGGATGCTAACAGTAGGATAGATGTAAACGCATCACCTGGGAACAGAAGGGTTGTAAAGTTTCCTGGAGTAGGTGGACAACTGAGGCCAAAGGGATCCTACTTAAACAGTAGAGTTGTCAAGGTTACCAATGAAGACAGACTGAAAAACCCTGCGTTAGTGAAGATCCACAATCTACAAACCGGGGACATGACGGTCAAGCCTGAGCCAGAAGAGGCTGGATTTTCCCCAGTGAGGAGTGGCGTTATGCGTGTCAAGGAAACAAGTCCTCATATAGCAAACACAAAACCTGGTGCAATTACTAGGCCAGCCCAATCAACAGATGACCAAAACAATCAAGACATCAGTAGGGTTTCCGGTCGGAGGACAGATGACGGACATGTCCTGAAAGTTGTAAGCCAAGTAGCTAAAATTACGGAGGAGAATTCAAGAAAAGTAAACAAGACTGGGATTACAAGCCTTCCAACAAATCAGAGGAAAGACAACCAGGGTGATGTGAGTCACATAGCCACAAATAAGTCAATCTCTACTGTTATGAACCAAGCTGAACAACCAAATATGATTAAAGAAGAAAAAAAGCACATGGAACCGAGTGAAAGTCTGGTAGTTATTAGTAGTGAGGAAGAGGCTATCTCCGATTTGAACAGAGAGGACTTGACTTTCCTAGGAAGACAGGTGGAAAATGAAAAATATCTAGACTCAATTACAGAAATTAGTAACAGACAAAGTGATTTCAAAATTTTGGATAAGACTGGCAGCACTTTCAAAGAAAAACAAGTTTTGGTGGGAAAGACCAATCCACAATCTGGGGACATGACTGTCAAGCCTGAGCCAGAACAGGTTGGATTTTCCCCAGCAAGGAGTGGCGTTATGCAGGTCAAGGAAACAAGTCCTCGTATAGCAAATACAAATCCTGGGGCAATCAGTGAACCGACCCTGTCAACAGATGACCAAAACAAACAAGACATCAGTAGGCTTTCTGGTTCCAGAACATATGATGCACATGGCGTGAAAGATGCAAGAAAAGCAACTAAAGTTAGGGAGGACAATGTGAGAAAAATAAACAAGTCTGGGATTGTAAGACTTTCAACAAAACTGAGAACAGAAAACCAAGGTGAGGTCAGTCACATAGCCACAAATAAATCAATCTCTACTGTTATGAACCCAGGTGAACAGCCAAACGTGGTCAAAGAGGAAAAAAGGCATATGGGACTGAGTGAAAGTCTGGCACTTATTAGTAGCGAGGAAGAGATTAACTCCAAAGTGGACAGAGAAGACTTGAATTTCCCAGGAAGACAGGTGGAAAATGTGAAGTATCCAAATTCAATTACAGAAACTAATAACAGACAAATTGATTCCACAACTTTGGACAATGCTGACAGCACTTTTAATAAAGGGACAGTTAATCCACTGTCTCCAGGCCTTAAAGATCAAATGCAGCCAGAAAAGTTCACTGAAGGGGCAAATGAGCATATCGGGGCCAACTCACTAAGTGCAGATACAATGAAGAAGGACATACCAGGACAGAAGAAAGAGAGTAAAGCCACCATGCCGGACAAAGATCTTGTGAATCCCACCCTTGTCCCAACTGCAAAGAGTAAATTGGCTTTAAGTACAGTGAGTACGTTCAGTAGGGTTCAATCACAAGTAGTAGGCCGGGGAACAAGGAGAATTTCAATAACTCCACTCAAAGCTTCAGCTGGAGAGGAACCGTATCAGAACAGCAGGAAAAACATCAGCAAGATACATGTAGTAAGTCAAGACAACAAAAGGTACGTGATGCCAAACCACTTAAGACACCCCGATAGACATCCAACAACTGTGATTTCACATAGAGTCAACAAACTAAGACAACCTAATGTTATAGACAACATGTCAGCAAACAGAAGTGTTGGGGTACGTTCAAAGCTGTCAATCCCAGTCAGAAATCTCAATATTGCCAGGAAAAATGGCTCTGGAATAATAAGACCAGGCTATATAAGGAAGTCAAACTTTCAAACTGAGCCAAACACAACCAGAGGCTTCAAGACAAAGTTAAGCACAGTGACTCAATTCTCCAGTCCCACTGGCATAACAGAAGAAATCAAACACATTCCGCAGGTGATGAGGTCAAATGTATCGGATAGTAAATGGTTAAAAAACAACAGTACAGAATCCCAATCACAACCAGAGTCTCAAAATTCAAGAAATGTAAAAGATTTGGATGTGGTTCAACATAGTAAGAACCAACTTAGAGAAAACATTGACACTGGGAGTACAGAGGATCTTAACAATCTGCAAAGTGGAGTCTCGAATTCACCAACTGGAGGCAAAGAAAGCAAGATTTTTAGTTTGGGAGCTGATGATGCCAGCAGTCGACAACCATTTGAGGTGGACAGGATCAACAGTGGAAAGAAAGGACCAACTGCACCAATCTTAAATAAAAAGTTATCTAAGGAACCAGGAACAAATCTATTTACCACCTCGACAGGCTCTTTTATGGACACAGACCATAAAGACAGTCCAAAAAATATTCATAAAGTGACAAATACACACATTGAAACGGCTAAAAACGATAGCCGGGAAACACCCATAAGCTTTGAAAGTACTGGAGCAAGAAGAGAACTGGAACGTATTATATTTAATAAAGACAGAGTGGAAGAAAACTCTGGGGAGATATTATCTAACCCAAACAGTGCGGACACTGCCCAAGGGTACAGTGGAGAGAAGTACACAGATCCAGTTGTTTTGGAAACGCTTACAAATGTTGAAGAAATTAAAGGCTCAAAGCTTTTCTCACTCAGCCCCGAGGACACTGCTGAGGGGTTCAAAGCACATGCAGTCAGCGATGAGGTAACAGGGAGAGAGAAAGTAGAGAACAAGATCCACAGCACCTGTGACAGTGATTGTAACACTACGTCAACCCAACAGTCTCCAGCCCAGAACAGGCCCCCAGTGGACTCTGGAAGAGGTGAGGAATTGTCTTGCACAATCCATGTTAATGTTTATTTTTAAGAAACAAGTTGAAGGAGTATTTACTCTTAATTCACACTGCAAAAAGCCCTCTAGAGTGTTTGGAGTATGACTGCAGTGCATGTTTATTTGACGCAAAACTTGCAGTACAGTGGGATAAATCAGTTTGACTTTTTGTATAGATTAGACCCAAGGTTTTAGAAGAGTGCAAACAGGGACACATGTCCAAAATAAGTACAGGTAAAATCTACCCAGATAATCATTCCTAGTAAACAATATAATATGAACGTCTCCTTATATCACATGTTCTGTGGCCCCGCAGTTTATCTTGATAGTGTGATAGGATTCCATAACAAGGATAAGTGGATATGGATTCTCATCTGAGTAGCAGATGTTGTGGTTTTACTGAAGAGGACCAGCTGTAGGCATCGTCTTTTGTCTGATGTACCAGGATGTGGGGTCTTTGTTGAGCTTGAGGAAAGGCTCAAAGGCAAAGTCATTTTTGCAATGCATAATTAATGCAAGCAGAAGTTCAGTAACGTTCCATGCCTAGTGGTAAATTTACTTCTCCGGTGACTGGAGTCTGAAATTTGGCCCAAAGTAAACTCTTGCAACCAAGGATAAATAAAATCCAGGTGGTCCAAAGTTCTATGTGCAAAACAGCTTTTGCATATCTTTTAAACGAAACCTTAAGTGTAGCCAGTCGTATGCAGCTTTGTTGTTTGGGTCTAACAACGAAGATGGATAGAACACAATTTCAGGTTCATCATCTTGCTCAGCATTTGTTTTCAAATACATACAATCCAGATTTTCAGCTGAACGTTTATTTTTTCAGTTTCAACCCAATTGAATTTATTTGTATCACGCTTTCCACAATAAATATGGTTTCAAAGTAGCTTTACAAATAAAAGTGCCTTAAAGTTTTTGTAGTTGAAAGATGACAATGGCAAAGAAATGCTCCTTAAGATGTTTAAGCATGCAGACGTAGGCTGTTTATACATTGTTAATGCATTTTTCATAAACAATTTTTATTGACCACAGAAAAAGGACCTGCTCAAGACTGCGCTGATTACATGACGAAAACCCGAAGGAATGGTGTATACAGAGTAACGCCGCAGCCAAAGAGCAGCATGTTTCCTGTTTTCTGTGACATGGAGTCTTCTGGTGGAGGCTGGACTTTGATACAGCACCGCTTTGATGGAAGCACAAGTTTCAATCGCACATGGGATGAGTACAAGAATGGATTCGGTAAACTTATAGGAGAGTTTTGGCTCGGCAATGACAAGATTCACTTGTTGACAAAGGCGAAGAACATGTCATTGCGAATAGAAATTGAAGACTTTGAGGGTATCAAAGAATACGCTCATTATGACCATTTCCATGTGGCCAACGAAAGTCAACAATACCGCCTGTCCATTGGTGGTTACTCCGGTACAGCTGGTAATGCCATGCAGTTTAGTAAGAAGTACGATCACGACCAGAAGCCCTTTACCACTCCGGATAGAGACAATGACCAGTATCCCTCTGGAAACTGTGGGGCCTATTACAGCTCAGGCTGGTGGTTTGACGCATGCATGTCGGCAAACTTAAATGGGAGATATTATCAATCAAAGTACAAAGGGGTACGTAATGGGATTTTTTGGGGTACGTGGCACAACATTACAATGGAATATTACCCAACCAATGACAGACAATCTTTTAAGACTGTTAAAATGATGATTAGACCTAAAAACTATGCTAAGTAATATACCTACCATTTCTAAAACTTACCAGAATTAAGATCTCTTTTGAATATGAACGGTAGAAAGAAAGTGCCTTAAGTATATGGATAATCTTGCTTTATTAATAGAAAATATAAGTGTGATGTCAGAAGCTGAATAAACATTGATAAATGTTTCTGTATCCATGTCGTTTTTTTTTAGCTGTACACATATGCATTAATAGAATACATATACAAGTGAGCCTCTTGTGCTGCATTGAAGATGCTGTATTGCATAAGACATGAAACAGCTATTATCTTGTGTAATGTATTTTTTTGACTACGTTTCCATGGATATTTGCAGAATTTCAGATGCCTGTTTTTTTTATATATATATACAAATAGCTGGATTTTACCAGCTGGATAAAAGCATCTGTAATTTTCTATTTTATTCATTGTACATTATAGGAACTTTGAATTAACACCAAGTGTTATTTTCAAACACTGTATGCATGTACACCCTAAAAAGACAGAGGACTCTTTCTAAGAAGAAATGTCAATTTCAGTTAAAAAGGTGGATCATAATTTAATTTCTTAAAATGAACTAATGAATCAATTACTAAATTCCCTTTAGAAACACATATGTTGCTCTCTGCTCACTTGTAACAACTTTTCTGCATGATCTTGGAAACATTTGTAAATATAATAACTGTGCACTTATTGAACATACTTGTCAAAGAAAAATAAAATGTGTATCTTTTAATAACAAGGACGCTGTTATTAGTTTTTATTGATATTATTTACACACTCTGTACAAGAGAAAATTAAAATCACATCTTGTAAACATGTATTACGCAAGTTCTGCGATGCAAAACATAAGTGTATGATAAAGCAACACAGATTCATAAACATACACCATTATTGCAGAACATATGCTTTCTATGTAAGCAAAACTATGTTGTGTTACAGTACTGGTTAAACAAACAGTGTGTATGCAGCACGTTAACAGTTATTTTTTAACATGTCCATCATGGTATGCCACTAATGATCTCAGTGTCTCACTATAATGCAATAAATATTCTGAGCAACATTTACAATCAGTCATTTCTGTCACCTGAGTGGAAACTCACCACTGAGCCAAAATACGTAAACCCTCCCTGCATCACTGTGAACATGAAATGCAGGCTCTTCAGCGTAGACACTCTTGAGCCTGAAAGAAACAAGCAATTCCTGATAAAGAGCTCAAAACAGCTGTACATTCTTATTGTCTGTTATATATATATATATATATATATATATATATTCCCTTCTTTATGAATAATATCTACTTTCAAGATGATTTGAAAGTACACATTAAAGACTTCTGTCGGCTTTCAAAGAATACCGTTCATAGGTTCAGTCTCTTCTGAAGTGGAACACGTTGTAGCCCAGTTCGGCCATAGCTCCGATGAGCAGTGCCCAAAGAGGGATGCAAACAGAGCTCACCAAGATGTTCATTACGCTCTCTAATTTGGCACAGAGCGTCAGACAAAACGCCAGTTTAAGCAGCATGGCCATGAGGTACCACACACGTTTCTTCAAGTTCTCTGCCCCGTTGCGAGGGTCAAAGCCCGGCTTGCAGCGGCCCGCCATTTTCACAATGAGCATGAGGAGGAGAATAAGATCAAAGGTCCAGACAGGAAGGAAGATGAGGAACCAGTTCCATGATATCTTCCCGTCCAGCTTCAGGACCAGCATAATAAGGAATATGAGTGTGAAGATCCATGTCAGGAGGACTCTTTGAGCAAGAGACATGTTCATTTGAAACGCTGGCCTAAGGGCACTGCATTAAGTTGATCTGAAAGACACAAAAGATTTATCATTGGAAGTAAAAATAATAGGGTTACATTTAATTTCAGTCAATCTGGTGGAAACCATGTTGTCAGATATTATTAAATTAACAGTAGTACTGAAAATTAGGCTACATTTAATAATGCCAGTGTAAATGCATTTATTAGTAAATTAATAATATTAGTACTAATAGACTACACAATTAACATGACATATTAATCAGTTTTTCCTTGGATATTACGTTACGTTAATATCAGCTGCATTGTATTTATTTACTAGGGCTTCAGAGTAACTTATTTACACTATGAGGCGTTTGAGATTGACACTTGCATATTCATAAAGGCTTGGTTTTGATATTAGTTGAACATTATATCATTCACTTTAACTTACTGCAATAGCAGATTTGTTCAAATGTTAACTGTTTTAGATACAGTAACTGCCTCTACTTTATTTTTAACTAACGTTACCCATCAAGCTAATCTTATATTTAACGTGCAAGACACACAAATGTTCGGTATGAACTATAAACGATCAATTCTTTTATTTATCTATTTTATCTCGACTGTTCCATGCTAATGCATCCTTGAAATGAAAAAGCTATACGTTAGCACAAAACTAGCATACGTTATACAGACCGGACTGCTTTATGCGTTTATAAAGGCAAATCGACGGGAGGCGTGGAAAACACATCGACAGAAAACCTTACCGATGATGAACACAACCCAGCTGGCCTTCTAGTCAGAGGGGGACACGATTAAAAAAATGTCCCCCTGTCTGGTCGGTGTGTATTTGAACACTGGCGTTTTCAAAACAACTTCTCTTGAAGGACCAAGTTGATGTTTGCACAGCGCCGCACGGCGGACTGGAGGACGCGCATTAAACAGCCAGGTAAATTCAGTTTAAAATTTAATTTAATTACTAGTAATATTACTAGTGTCTTACACGGTCAGATATTTCGACACGTTTATTTATTTATTTAATTTGTTGCACAAACGGTCAGAACACGACACGTTTCGCATGGAACCATCCTTATCTATCCATCTATAAAAGCTTTAATGGAGAGGAACATTTCTTTTCATTTTTCCATTTGTGTGTCTGAAAAATAAAGAAGCGTATATGGCGTTAGAGCAACACAAGGGTGAGTACATGATGACTTCATTTTTATTTTATCTTTTATTTTTGAGAGAACTATTTTATATTTCCATCTGGTAGCTAACATGTTCGGTCAGCTTTTAATCTAATTTTTCTTTTAAAAAAGAAAAACAGGGTCAAGCAGGAGAGTGATAAAACACATTTAAACCAATTTTAAAAATGTTAAGAATTTGATCAAAAAACGCTCCTGACTTCTTTATTCAGCCTCAAGGTGGCGCTGTTTCCTTATTTTGAGCCGGTGAACAACTAGCTCGCGAAGAACTCCTGATAGTGAAGCTCTAAACAATAAACTGTCGTTAAAAGAATATACATGAAATATGAGCCCAATATGATGCTTCAGTTTTGCCTACATTTGCACATTTACAAAGCAACATTTGTCATTTTAATTGCTATGAAAGTACACAAGTTTCTCACCCTCGAGATGAAAGAAAACATTTCAGATTGATTCCAAACCTGAGATAACCATCAGAATCCACTAATTTGCAATATACTATTACAATTATCAGTTTTCTAAAAATAGCCTTTAGGGTCCAGACCTGAAGGTGCAGGGTGCATTGATAGCACACAAAAAGCCGCATCCATACTGAATCGGTTAATGAGCTTATTACCCTCTGCAAATGTCCTGTTGTGATTGCCATTACTGAGGCCTTAAGGGGGGTGTCAGAACAAAAGCCAGGTAATAATACAGCGGCTTCTATGCTCCGTGTTGCTTATCAGTGAAACCACACAACTGCAAGCTGCCTTGAGGCCCAGAGCTGAGGACGCTGTTTTAATTGGGTCAGTCTGATTCTGTAGCCTGTTGCCACCACATGAGTGAATAGAGAGCTTTTTATGAGGATGCACAAGGTGTTTCAGACTGCACGCGCGCACACACACCTGGAAAGGTCTGCTCCTCCATTATAAAGATTTACCTTGCAAACCAGTTTATAGCATATGGTTGGATCATAGTCAGTGTCGGTAGTAATGCATTATTATTATGCATTATTATTTTTTACTTTATGTGCTCTGTGTAAACATTATGGTTACTGTAGTTCTACACTAAATGTCAACATGCATTCGCTTATCTCACTTGCACAAAAACAGATTTAGTATCCCTTAGAGTGAATAAAAACTGTATAATGCAAACTCAGAATACGACACAAACCTGCAATAATCAAATGTTAGGCTAAATAACACAAATACCTGTTATGTACTTAATCACATTTTATTAATTCATGTCTTTGCTGCTGACCTTTCAAAATCGAATTATACCTACAATAATAAGCAAACATGTCTTAGATGAGATTGCGTTTGTGTTTCTTTTTGTTTGTTTGTTTCTGAAGAGAGTAAAATGAGATGAGAAAAAGAACAAGGTGCATCAAATAATTAAAACGCAGTTAGTTAGGGAGTAACACAATGCACAAACCGATCATATACAGTATTAACAACAGGAAAAAACCACTACTAGGTACACACTGATTCAATATATACCCTAACTATAGATTCAATGTAAATGAAAATGAGAAAATTAAGTTCATTCCCTTTCCAAAATAACGTCATAATAGGTTTGCTAATGAAACATTTTTTTATTGTCCCTGCTAAAAACAAGTTGTGCTGCTTTATATTTCTGTGGAAACCATGATAGGTTTTCCCTATTTTTTCACGAATAGAATGTTGAATGCAAAATGCGACACGTCTTTACTGTTACTTTGGTTATTTTAATGCATCCTTGCTGAAGTGTTATTAGTGGTAGTAGTAGTGTTTAATAGTAATATCACAGTTTCCACAAAACTATTCAGCCGTCTTACCTGAACCGTTATCATTTTAAAATTACATCATACAGAAACACTGAGAAAAGATTATCCTTATCTGGCCTTTGCATAATTTGTTCCTCTAGTCTGGCACAACTTTTTTTTTTTTGCATTGACTTTGAATATGAATATTTCAAATTAAGGTAAAGATAGAGTCCTTTATATTCCCGTGTCAAGCACAGCTGCACAGTAGATATTAAAAATATTCCCTGTAGTGCTGTGTCCCTGTGCCTCACATAACTCAGCTTTGTCTATTTTTGAGCATATTTTGGTGACAAATATATATATATATATATATAATAAAAGCTATTTGGCATTCAAACCTGACCATATGGCATGACAAAATTCTACGAAATAGGAATTTAAAGGGACAGTTCACCTCAAAATAAAAATCTTTTATTTAGTCACTCTTGTGTCGTTCCAAACCTGTATGATTCGAATTCTCCTGTGAAAAACGATATATATATATATATATATACATTGCAAAGTGAACAAGCTGTTCTATTTTATATATAACGAATGTGAAAAGGGACTACGGCTGTCCAAGTTACTTTTGTTTTTAAGATTTAAAGAGACACTTCACCTAAAAGCAAAAATAAATCAGTCATTAATTACTCACTTGTTCTAAACCAATGGAACACAAATTTTGCTTTGTGAACCTCAAACACCAGTGCAACTGACATGTTCAAGGCCCAGAAAGCTAGTCAAGACATCATTAAACAAGTCCATGTGCAACCAGTGGTTTAACTGTACGTTTTATGCTCAAAGCCAAAAAAAAAATCACGTTTCTTCTCTCCGAGTTCCGAGTTGACTCGAATGCAACATGAAGCACTGCATGCCAGTATCGCCGCAACAAAACATCTTCGTGCAAAAGATACGCAGTTCAGTTTGCATTTACATCAACATCCAAAGAGCACATCTCTGTGATTCTGTAAGGTAAATTCAATTTGGGGCTTCAATTTCCTCTTGTGGGTATGTAATGTGGTTGTCATGTTCAATGAGAAATTGCTTCCCCTCTGAAGAGCTCTGTGGGAACTGAAATAGGCTGCTATGACATGCTCGTTCCCCGTGTCCTTCCAGAGAAGATTAAAAGCTTGATATCGAAATCATGCTTCGTCACCAATGCAAGACATCTTATTTACTCCGAACGGGAAGCGAAGGCAGAGTGTCAGACGTGAAAAACACGTTTCTGTCGTACACAGGCACGCACCGTTTCAAATCAAGGATCTCCTGGCCCCGCTTGGCTGCGGCTCCATTATCTCCAGTTCCTGCAGTATCCTAAGATTTGTGCCTATTCCCCGACACACTTTAGCCTCAGGGCTGTCGGTGTTGATTTATGTTTGACAGCCATTGAACTCATCACAGCCTTGTGCGAATATCCGTATTGACCTGTGGCCACTCACATTAAATCCTATCGAGTTTTGTTCGACCCCCTCGAGGAAGCCTGTCAGAGCAATCAGAAAATTCATAGCTATAGCATTTAAGCGCAAATCTATCTTAGGCGGCGTGAGATCAATATAAAATTGCTGCCATTTGCGCTTTCACATCGGATTTGTGCATATGAAAATACTTCATCCACAGAACAGGTGGATGTGCCAGATATGACATTGGAAGAACAGAAGCAAAAGCCTTATTAGACGTGAAAGTGTTGGCGTTAAATGAAAGTTGTAAGTAGCAGCCTGACCCCTACAATAATGAGTTTATGTGTGTTTAAATTAAGATGTAGATGAGTTTGTTTCTTCTTCACAACAGATTTAGATACTTGATCCCCAATGGATGCTCTGCAGTAAATGGGTGCGATCAGAATAAGAGTCAAAATAGCTGTTAAATACAACACAATAATCCAGACGCTTGTAATAAATGATATAATTTGAACTTTAAACTGCTGCTTCTTTGCATTTTTCTCTCTTGATTCAGAATTTTTCGCTGGAGAAAGCAATATTATTGATTGAAGACATATTTGTGACATATTTGTTTATTACAAACATGCATCTTTTTTGTGTGGATTACTTCTGATGTTTTTTATCAGCTGTTTGGACAGCACCCATTCACTGCAGAGGATACTTTCAAAGCTTGGAGTTTCTATGCTTTTTGGTTATAGCTGAAATATCTGTGTGTCTTGCATTCTGTGACTAGCTTAACCTTTGTCTGTGAAACCGGGAAAATATCACATTCTCAGTTTTCGATATTACTGCACACGGCTACATTTTCATATACATTTGAAATCAAATAATTTTGTGCAAAATTTACTTTATTATTAAAACATGCATGTTTTATTAAATATAGAAAAATTAATGAACAAAACAAAAAGGGTATTTTTCTACCACCGAAGCGCAGCATTTTAAAACGTGGTGTTTATAGCACTTTTTGTAATACTAATGCAATACAACTTTTATAATTGACTTAATTTAGTTTAATACATATTTATATTAAAAACAACTGGTTTGCTAAGATGGGTTATTGCAATAAGTAAAATTAGGTGTTTTATAAACCTCTCTCTCTCTGTGTTATTTTTATAGGTTTTATAGGATTTATATAGATAGATAGATACACCACTGATCTTTAAAAATAAGTCATTTGGCAGATAACAACTGTATGACTATATGGTTTATTAATAAAATCTAAAAAGAGTATAATAGAGTACAATCATCTGACCACTGAATTGACATCAACCTGACAAAAGGGTCAAGAATATGTACAACTGATTCACATTTACTGTACATGAGAGTTGACACGGTTGTATAACTGTCCTTGATTTCAGTCATCATAACCGTCCTCTGTTGCTCCATCCCAGTTCAACATCGGTCTTCGTTCTGGAGGGACAGACGGCTCGATCCGCTGCCAACGACTGGGCGGCCAGATGATGTGAGACGCCCGGCCGTGAACGAGACCTAGAGAAACCTGTGGAGATCACAATCATCAAGCTTGTAAACTACTACGAAACCATCTGTAAAGTCAAACAGACCGGTCTATTTCTTAAGGAGAAAGTAGCTTTTGATAGACTGTCGTTTAACCAAGAGCAACTAGAACAAGAATGACATGCTCTTCTCGGTTAGTGAATACAAAGCAATATATCTCTAGCTACTGTAGAAGAGAAAAAGACCTCATTGCTTTTTCTTTATAGCCAGGAGGACACGGAAGAGAATCCAACAAGCTCCCAAAAACCCTGATTTGGAGGCTTCTGTAAATAACTGCAAGGTTTTGGAGGGGCTTAAAGGGGTGATAATGGACTCACCTGGAGAAGAAGATATAGACTTCACAAATCTTTGGGTTTAACAGCACGACAAGACCATAATATGAGTCTGAGGTACTATAGAGAAGCTCTGAGAAGAACCGTACTGGGTCCGATTTATTTTCACTGATATACTGTTACAGTTATCGTTAATATTTTGAGGTAGATTTTATTTTGAGTTTGTATTTTATTCAGTTTTTTTTATCATAATGATTTTTTTTTATTAAATAACATTAAATAAGTGTTATTTTATTGTATTCTGATATGTCTTTTTTTTAATATATTGTTTTTATTACATTTTAGTTCAATTTCAATTCAATTGAAAAATAATAAATCTTAATAAATGTGTGTGTATATATATAAATGTATATGTATCTCTCTCTTTCTCTCTCTCTCTATATTATATATA
>JAUCMU010000053.1:9895696-9916597 GCA_032275025.1 Enteromius treurensis
TGTTTTTTTATATATATATATTTATATGTATCTCTCTCTTTCTCTCTCTCTATATTTTATATATATATATATATATATATATATATATATATGCACACACATTCAAACATTTAGTGTGTATTTTATTTTTTATATGTAGTTTTAGTAAAAAAATAATAACCCTGTTCCAATTTTTAAGACTCTTTAAGGGATAGTTCACCTTTCTTTTCTTCTGTGGAACACAAGAGAAGACTTTGACCAGAAAGACGGGTTTGTCCATACAGTGAAAGTCAATAAACTACATTTTGTTTGTCATCCAGGTTAATAACAATGATGTACGGAAGATGTTCTGAACTAAATGAGTTAAATGGTCACAGAATTTTCATTTGTCGGCTGAGCTATCCCTTTAAGCCCACAAATCGGATGTCTGAGTCGAATCCGTGTGACATTTTGCAGTGTTTTGTAGGCAAAATAAACACGGTCTCAGACAGTCAGGATTTTGTTACCTGACTTTCAATCAGCGCTTTGGAGACTTGTCGTTATTTCAGAGTCCAAATATTTAGAAAAACAACATTAGAAGCCTTCGCAGCATTAAATATCAATCTAAATTCTCAGAAAGATTTAAATGTTGCCTCGAAAAGGACATTAAGTACAAAAAAATTCACACCATACACGCACGTAAACACACATCTTGCTGCATAATACATCAAGTCAAGGTAACGGTGCAGTCTGTACTGACAAAAGTGAAAGCAATTGCCTGAAACATCCAGCGAGAATATTTGCTTAGTGATATATGACCTGATGGTTTTTCGCCAAATATATTTCACACCCCTCCTTCGCGTTTTCCGGCCTGGTCTCTGGAGAAAACCAAAAGCGTTTTGGGTAATAGATGAGAAACAATAATAAAAGAGACCTAGGAAGTATGTGGTTCAGTGAGAAACATATTCATTTGCTTCCTGACTAGAAACATCATTAAAAATCTGCCTGAGGAAACCAAAACCATCAAAACCGAAGGAGTCGGTGACTAAACGGACAGGACGATTTGTTTTTCTTTCTCAGAAAGAAAGCAAGTAAGCAAATCCAAACATTTAAAAAACACTTCAAGGACGAATCTGAGCAGCAGACCTTGACGTATTGTGACTGATTGTAGCCAGTCGTGTCAGAGACAGTCGGAGTTGAGATGGGAGGAAGAATCACTGCTGTGTTTAATAATGTATCTGAGGAGCCGTGCGGCAAAGAAGCTTCTTCAGAGAACCAATAATACCTCAATCTCTATACATTACAGGCGGGGGCATTCGAGCGTATCAAGGCTGTTAACAATGTCCCCAGAAACGGCAATCTTTGTCGGTGTTTGTTGAATTTTTTATAAACAAGTCTATTTGTGGCGAAATCTCCCTATGGTGGTGACTTCCAGAGAAGATCCTTTGAAACTGCAGCCTGAAAGAAGTTTCCATCGGTCACCTGTGAGATGGACACCATCTAGTGACATGCCTGAGAAAATGACTGGCTACTGGATACTGGCTTTGGATTTTTATTTTGCTTTTTAATTTTTTTGCTAATTTAGTGCATACTTTTACTACATTAATTTCTTCCAGAAAAAGCACAAAACAAAATCTTTTAATAAAAAAAATTAAATAAAATACTACTACTACTAATAAAAATGTTAATAATAATTTTAATAATAAAAAATGTTATTTCTTAACTCTTATTGGATATGTAACCTGAATAAAAAAAACAATAAATTTAAAGTATCATGCTTAAAGTTTCAATTTAAATCAAAAGAAATATATAATAATTAAATTAAATATGTTTATTTATTTTTTCAATTTACAAAATTCTCTAAATGCCCATGCCTAATAATATCAGATATACAAAATAATAATTTTGGAAACAATTGAAAAAAAACCTAATAACTAAAAAAAGATTAAAACCAGCAAAATAAAATCATCCACTGTGTTCAAAATGTTTAAAATATTAAAATAAATGTTTTGTAATTAATTTTCTTTTTTAAATATTAAAAATAAAAGAATATGAGTGATGCAAAACCTGCCGGCATGATTCTATGGTGCAGTTGTTAGTTGCTAAGGTGTTGCTATGCTAAAGTTGCTCAAGTGTTTGTTAGTTCCTATAACATCCTATAAAGTCTCTTAAGTGTGTTAGTACTGTATTGAATTTGTCCTTAGTAAGCATCAATTAATTAGTTACCGGTCCGAATGTGTTGCTGTCAAAACTGTGTCCGTGATGATCCCCCTCGAGCCACAGATGTCCATCTGGAACTCTTACATAACGGTTTTTATATCCCAGCGTTCTGATAACAGAAAAAAAAAAAAAAATCATGCGTTAATGGATTCTGGCTGCTTTTAATGCAGCAAAATACCAGGCTATTTTTCATTTCCCGCTGTTTATGTTACAGTTGACCAGCGACGTGTATTCGCCAATCCTGCATTTGGCTCTTGGCCTGCTCTCTAAATCTAAGATCAATAATTAATGTTCGCACAGCTGCTGCAGTCTTTGTTTTATATTTAAGATGACTTTCTGACACAGCAATAGCTCATATCCATTGCAGGCGGAGCTGGGAGCGCTTTACAGTGAGAGCATGAAGGAAATTTTTAGATTTTTAATGCCAATTTTTCTTCATCAGCCATCGCAGAACAAAATTAACTTCCGCTTCATATGAGTCATCTGGAAATCCAACTCCAGAAGTCATCAGGCCTGGGATTTCCTCGACCGAATCCCAAGATCACCTTGAGATGTAATGCTTTTGGCCGTGAATGGTCTGATGAGACATTAATGTTTAATGACACTCACGGCTAAATGGTGCATTTGTGCGATACAAGCATTTAAAGAGGACAGAGCCTGAATTGGTGCGTTGAATACGCTCAAACTGATCCTTCGAGTGCTGCTACAAAGGCCCGTTAGCCTGAGTAAACACTTTACAGACAACAAACACATTTTAGAACCAAAGAATCAATGATAATGTCGTCAAACGTCATTCATAAGTTCATTTGGGACAAACTTACTTGATGAAGTCCCCTTCGATCCCAATGACCCGTTTGATGATCTTCTGCTGAGGGTCCTTCGGGCTCCTGCAGAAGGAGTGAGCAGATATGAGATGGTACGACTACAACATTTGCATACTGATGACAGAAGTGTTCCTGGTTTATTTGAGGATGCTGCTGAGCTCAGTGGATTATGGGGCATTAGGGACAGTTTTTAGAGACCAGATGGGTCTTATCTGCTGGAGTAAGTCAAGAAAAGACTCTAAGAAATGTCAAAACTCTTGATTTTCAGGGCCCAATATTATTAGATCGTATTTCACTTGATTCACTTAGTGTACTCATTTGGGACAAAGCCGAAAGTTTTAGATGTATGAAAAGGAAAATGCCTCTTGAATGTTTTATGTGACCCTTGTCAACACAACTAGTCATAAGGGTCACATTTTTGAAATTGAGATTTATAAATCATCAGAAAACTAATAAATAAATGAATTAATAAGCTTTACATTGATGTATGGTTTGTCAGGGTGGGACAGCATTTGGTTGAGATATAACAAAACAAAACGCACTTTAAATCTCAAAATTGCAACTTTATTTCTCATACCATCATGTGACTTTAGATCTAGCAAATTAATGTTCTGTAATTGCAATTTTATATCTCATAGTGTGACTTTCATATCTTGGCTTATTTCAAATTTTTACGTTTATTGTATTTCCAAAAATACATTTACATCAATTGTTATTGATTATTATAAGGTCACAGGAAATCAGTGTTGACCAAGTATTAAAATGAAAACTAAAATAAAACATAAATATTAGAAAAACACAATTTAGAAGAAAACTTGTTTTAAAATGAGAAATATTGTCTTGGCAACTGCAGTAACTGAAATAAAATATAACTATTAATATAGCTATTTATGATTTAAAAAATGTATACTTAAACTGAAATACAAATTTTATTTAAATATAATTCTAAATGGAAAATGGTGTAAGGAATGAAAACTGAAAATATTAAAAATAAAAACTAATCTGAAATATTTAAATAAATTGTGTAAGATATAAATACCACCAAAATAACACTGTTCAAATCCATATGATATTATAAATGCACAGTGCTCATTTTAATATATTTCTGAAAAATGGCACAAAGCACAATTTATTGCTGAAGAATATAATTCCTTTTTCACGCCTTTACAATTACTTCCATGACTTTTTCAGGCCTGGCAATCCCAAGCTCCCTAGTATTTTTCTCTAGCGAAACCGATTCCACTCAGCTTTTATTTTGAGGTCACGTCTCACTTGTAGTGTTTGAAGTGTTTGTTCCATCAGTTTTGACCTTATCCCTCACATCATTACCCACAATGACCCTGACCGAACCGCAGCCTTGTCTTCCAGGAGCCTGCAAACTTCTCATCCCATCCACGTCTGAAACTTTCTGCCACTGGCTGCCACTCTGTGCTTTATGGAATTTCATGTACAGTAATCTTTTCTGCTTGTTGCCTTTCCGCAAGAGCGCTTTCTCAGCTGCAACACATGCTGTAAGGCTTCTTATAAGATGACTTCTCACGGTTGAAGTGTGTACTTTGGTGCCAAACGTCTCTGAAATGCTGAGCAAGCACTTTGTTGAGAAATTGCCTACTTTCTTTGTGAGAGTCTCAACACCATGTCTTAAAAAATCTAGTCACCTAAGAACAAGATCTGTTCCTATAGACATTTGTAGGACATTTTGTGTTATCTTTTATCGAATAAAGTTTATATGTATTTACTCTCGTTTTTAATAACTGTTCAATGAGGTTCCAAAAGTCTAAGAGCACTCTTGACACAACTTTTTTGTTTTAAAATTAATTTATTTAAAATCTCATTTCTGATTAAAGAAAGAAAATTCAACGAATGCTTCACTTCAAGCTTCCTGTCAGAACCTATGCAATGTTAAATCTTCAAACAGCTCAAGCCCAGCCTCCATCCTTCACACACACACACACACACACACACACCTCTTCTGACGCTCAGCCTGATTTGTGATTTTCATTACTTCTGCAGGCCTGAATGTTGTTGGTGTTTATCTCAAGTGTTACATACGGCATGCTGGGAGAATTTGTTCTGATTTGCCAAGTAGGATTTTGCAGTAAATGCAGGAGCCTGGTTAAGTGTGAGTTAAGAAAGACTTATCTGAAGACTTGGAATATCGATTATATCTCACAAGAACTGTTGGTCAGACTGGAAAATTTTTGCAAAAAATAAGATGCAGAGCTGTGTAAAAATGGCTCAATAAATGTTTCAAATACATTTAGAATTAGTCCAGTGGTCTTCAACTGGTGGGTGCATATATATGACCCTGGACAACAAAACCAGCCATAAGCAGCATGGGTATATTTGTAGCAATAGCCAAAAAAATCAACATTGTATGAGTCAAAATTATTGATTTTTTTTATGCCAAAATCCTTAAGATATTAAGTAAAAATCATGTTCCATTAAGATATTTTGTAAAATATAAAAATGTAATTTTGATTAGTAATACACATTGCTAAGGCCTTTATTCTGAAAAAACTCAAGGCGATATTATCAATATTTAGGTTTGTTTTTTAAACACCCTCAGATTTTCAAATAGCTGTATCTTGGCCAGGTATTGTCCTAATAAAATATATCAGTGCAACGCTTAATTATTATTAATTATTTAGCTTTCAAATTATGTAAAAATCTCAATTTCTCACAAAATTGACCCTTGTTGTGGTCCAAGGTCATGCACGCACATGCACACACACACACACACATATATATATATATATATATAAGAATCCTAAACCATGAATTGCAGTGTGAACTGAAGTATGTAGTGCAGTACTCTTACATTTATATATATATTACAAAACATTAATATGAATAAGTTATTAAATTTTTACATTATAGCTGTTTTACTGTGTATATTACAGTAAAATTATTATTATTATTGATCAAATGCAGCCTTGGTGAGCATGCCACTACTATTGAAAACATTAAACTTATAGGGATAGTTCACCCAAAAATGTAAGTTCTGTCATTAATTACTTATCCTTAAGTCATACCAAATCTGTAAAACTTTTGTTAGATATTTTTGATGAAATCTGAGAGCTCTCTCGACAGCAATACAGCTGACCCTTTGAAGGTCCAGAAAGGTATAAGGTCATTGTTAAAATTGTCCATGTGACATCAGTGCGTCAGCCGTATTGTTATGAAGCGAATACATTTTCTGCAAAAAAAAACAAAAAACTTTTATCAACAATTTTGACTAAGTCTTTATTTGTTCCAAAGATGTGCGAAGGTCTTACAAGTTTGATACAAAAGATAGTGAGAAATTATTGACACAAGTTTTAATTTTTAAGTGAACTATCCCTTTAAAGTTTTCCCAATCTTAAGCTTTTAAAATGGTAGGCTACTACTTCCAGTGTATCGTCTACATTCCTAAATTTCAGCGTTA
Source organism: Enteromius treurensis (assembly GCA_032275025.1). NCBI lineage: Eukaryota > Metazoa > Chordata > Actinopteri > Cypriniformes > Cyprinidae > Enteromius > Enteromius treurensis. The sequence continues at coordinate 9,902,126 of JAUCMU010000053.1, forward strand.
CAGAGTTTTGTGATACATAACCAATTAATGCTCAAAGTAAAATCTGCGCAAAACCACTTGAGAAGCGCTGATCTAGTCTTCAGCATCTGAATATTCAAAAAGCGTATCTTTATCAGAGTCGTAGCCTCACGGGCAGAGCGCAGAAAACTACAAATAGAAATTAAGTCGATGAGGCAAAGATAGAGAGAAAGTGGGAGCATGAAAATGCAGAGGGAAGAGATCAACGTAATAGCCCCACCCACTTTCCAGCTCGCTTGACTGACAGCTCGGCTCGACCAATCAGCTTGCAGCAAACGCGCGAACGACGGGCAGCATTTGCCTGTCCCCGGGGAGACTGTGTGGAGGAAGCGAGTATCACCACAGACAGCTGGATAGATGCGCGCTTCTCCGGTCTTCAGTCCGCTTTGCGCTCAGCATCCTTTTCCAAAACAGCCTCATAGAGGAAGACTCCACATCTCCCACACGCTCAAATAAAGCTACAATTCATTTGGATCTACACCTCTATAATTACAAGTCTGAAGCTCGATCCCGCGGTTGAGAGAAAAGGAATATATTATGCGCTTCAAACAAGGAATCTCATTCTCTCCGGTAAGCGCGGCTCTCCCATGACTCATGAGCATCCTGTGTGCTTGGGGAGAGGGGGGTTAATAGTGCCAGTGCAGAGGGGTTACTGTATGGGATCAATTAATAGAATCACTTCTAAATGTATATATATCAACTTCCGTTTAATAACTAGCATGTTTTTGATCAGAAAGCTCTGCGCATCCGCGTACGAAATGTCGTAATCTCGCGCAGAGACTCTACAGGTATCATTCAGAGTATAACTGGGAATCCAATAATGTGATGGATAAAGGGGAAATGATTGATTTATGGCTCCCCAAGTTACTGCACGGGATTTTAGAGATTTGAATTTAATGTTATAAGGTATTCTAGCACCAGTTTAAGATTGTATTGATATAATTCTGAAAGCTTAGTAAAAGTTATCAATATACTTGCACAGTGAATGTTGCATTATCAAGAACTGAGGATTTAGACAGCAGCTTTTGGCCAAACTGTAGGCTATTATTCTCATATTCATACACAATTAGCTTTGTTCATGCACAATCAACCCTCATAAAATGGTCTTGTAATCCTTTCTGTATCACTGTGTGTAAAATTTGTGGCCGTTACAGATGCTTTGAAGTGCTATAGTGAAATATTTTACGCCACAGCTCATACAGCACCTCACTTTAACAGACGTTACTCGGTTTAGCTTTAAAGAAGACCTAGATTATTCTTTAGCATAAAATTAAAAAACATGCCATCTACAAACTAGATACTGGTTGTGTTTGCTTCCTATGTCAGATGGTACACGAGGTTGTAATGCGGCAGTATAAAACAAACCGCCTTGAGTTTCCTCAGCATAGTTCGGGAATAGGACATTTAAGGATCTTATTTTATAGTTGTATAATAAAAAAACATTTGTCCTCTCCAATGATATGTGGTCACAAAGTTTTTGTTTTTGGTTTGGAATCAAACTGCAATAGGGTAATGGAAGACAAAAAGATCCAAAAAGGGACATGTATTTTGTTTCAAAGCACCACTGAGTTAATATATTTGCCTCTGCATCATGTGTATGAACAAGGTGTAGATGGGAGTGTAGAGATGAGCCAGAGAAATCAATAGGGACAACAGAAGAAAAAAATGCCAACATGTCTTCTTGAGACAGGGCTGAAGAATATGCGACAGAAATAGCTGATATATCTATAGGGATTCTGTCAGCAGTGCTGAGGCGTAATTAATTGCTGTCGTGCGGTGTGTTCGCCAGCAGTGCCGAGCAGGTGAGAGCTGAAGGACTATATAACACGCACACACTGACGGTGCCCGTGTCAGTGTAGTATCTTAGCTAATTATACTTCACACCAGGCGTTTGAAGTGGCACCATGTAGTGTGATAGGAAACAATGCTGATATATTACAGCACACGGGGGAAAACACATTCGTGTAGTCAAGCTCATAACTCGTGAAGTAAACTCGGTTATCTTATAGAGTTTGTGAAGAGAATAGAATCAAAGAGTTCATAATAAAATAACGTGAACGAAACAGAACGGAATGAAATAAAACAGAATGGAACAGAATAAAGAGCAGGAAACCTAACAGAATGAATACAGAAATAGAATAAATAAAATAGTGACACATACTAGTGAATAAACCGAATCAAATAAAAAAATGAACAAAAGAGTAGAACAGAATAGAATATTGAAAGCAAAATGGAGCATAATGGGTTAAAACAGAACATAAATTAAAACAGAACAGAATATAGTCAAGTAAAAATAAAATAGAAATGCGCATACAGTACGTAACAGAAAACACAATAGAAATGAATTGTCAGAATAAGATAGAATTATACACCGCATAACAGAATAGTCCACATTTGAAAAGAGCAGAAAATTAGGACTGAGTAGAGTAGAATATAATGGCATAGATCAACTTGAACAGAATGTGATAGAATAGAAAAAAAGACAGAAATTCAATACTGCAGAACAGAAAAGATGGAATGAATAAAAACAGAACAAGTTAGCAAATACACAGAATAAAATAGAAAAACAGAACAACTGTAGAATATATTAAAAATAACAACAACAAAAAAACCACCAGAATAAAATTAAATTGAAAAGCAAAAATAGAGTAAAACAGAATGTAGCGTGAAGCAATATAAAAATACAATAGAATTTGGCACGAAGACCAGAATAGAACTAATTAGAAAAGAATTGAATATCTAAGAACTGAGGAAAAATGAATACAACAGAGGAAATTGAAATAAAACAACAGAATAGAGCTGAAAAGAACCAAATAGAATAATTCATGATGAAACAGAACAGAACAAAATAAATTATAAAATCAAAATAGAACAGAATATATTGAAAGCAATGACCTAGAACTGAATAGAATAAAGTAGAAAACAGAGCAGAAGAGAGACGAATTGAACACAGCAAACAAAATAGAACCTTAGCAGAAATAGAACGTTCAGATTATGAAACAGAACAAAATCATATGAACCTGACCAGATGATCTCTACAGAGAAACAGAAGAGAAATAGACAAAAGCAGAAAATAACAACAGAACTGAGTAGAACAGAATGGGATACAGAGAACATAACAAAATAGAGGTATATCCTCTGCGTGATAAGTAATTTTACATAACTTTAACTTATAGAGATGATTAACTTCAACTCAGAGCAAAAGAACATTTCAGCTACAGAATCTGCAAATGAATTAAAACCAAAGCAGAAGGCAAAAAAAAAAAAAAACAACAACAAAAAAAACAGCCGAACGCTGCCTCTTTGTTCCGACAGCTAATATTTCTGCTGTTGAAGCCAAACTAGAAGTGGACCTGAAACCACGCAGGCGGACCCAACACGGTCAAGGGCTAATCGTTTAATCCATTAACTTCAGCGTCACAAGAGTCTGCCGTTGCTGAATCACTCCAGCTTTCAGTCACTGCTCGGTATGAAACCAAACCTGAGCAGGCCGCTCAGGTCCACACCATTCCCTAAACGCAAACCAGAGGGGAAGGCGTTTCACAGACTGCGTTACGCCATTGTAATGTGACGAGGTGTCACCTCCAATTCGTGCTCAAACCCATGCCCCGCTGCCGAAGTACGGCCAGATTTCTACCTTCTGAATAAAACATTGCACAGCAGCAGGGCCACTTTATGTGGTGTCTGTAGCATTAGACGAGTGGATGGAAAAGAGAGAGAGAGAGAGAGAGAGTGTGTGTGTCTGTGTGTGTTAGTTTCATGAGTACTTTCTCTAAAGGAGGCAACCCATAAATATTTCAGGTAAAGTGGTTGGACTCTTGACTCTAGGAAAGGAGCGGTTGTCAACAAAAAGTTGTGATTAATGAAGATAGACAGAGGAACTGCTGCTGATACGGTTCAGACAAAACGCACAACAAACTTCCGCTGAAAACTTGCTTGGAAAATACTAGAAGTGCTAAACGCTAACAACAGCTTTGACAGATATATCCCTTAGCCCATCCCCACACACTTCATGTTTAAAATATGGTGGGAGTTTGGAGATTTTACTGCGGGAATGCCAACATTACATTCGGCTTTGGCTTCTTTTAGAACAGTACATTGGTAAAAAATAATATTATATTATTATAAAAAATATTTATAAAATATATATATATATATGTATATATATATATATATATCAAACAGTAAAAAAAGCACACACAACCACATTTCTAAAACCTAGAAATGACAGAAGCACCCAATCACATTTCTTGAACATAAAGAAAAATTAGAAAACTAAAGCAATTCAAAATATTAATAAATACTAAGGTATTATATTCAGTAAATAAAACTGAATTGTTGAATCAAATGAGCAGCAAGAGTGATGTACTAATTATACGTTAGCTTTTAATATACGTTACTTTTCAATAACAAGTTGATAAAGTTCAATAAATGTTTCACATAAAGCAAAATTAAAGGGAATAAATCTAAATAAATAAATGCATTAATTTTAATGAATTTATTTAAATTTTTTAAAAACTAATTTAATTGAAAAAAAGCTCAAATGTGATATTGCATACTCTTTTTGCTTTCTGAAGACATATACAATTATTACTGAAAGACTAAATGTAAGGTTTCTTTCAAGATTGTAAGATCTTTCAGTATTCTAATGATGGGTAGGAAAAGAACACAAATTAATACGAAGTATGTCAAAATAATTCAAGGTAAATGTTTCCCAAATAATAAATATTACAATACTTTTTGATTAAGACATTTTGACTTTCAATGTGCATCTATGTGCATGTGTCGACCCGTGATGATGCAGTGAACTGATCACAGAAATAATCTGTCCCTTTGACCCTTTCCAGCGTTCAGCTATAGAAGCACTCTCTACTATTTCAAAGCCCTGTTTCACATAATGAAGTGAGCACAACACTCATGAACCGCAGCTGAGGGCTCTCTTAGTTAAAAAGGGCACATACATGAACAAATCAAATTAGCGTGTGTGGGCATCTTTAGCGCTAAGCTCTTTACAGAAAATAGATGGAAATGGGAAAGATGGAGAGAGCGAGCGATAGGTGTGCTTATGTGTGTATCAATACTTGTTCACACTTGTTTTCAGCTCAGTGCATCCATGTTGTGCTTGTCATAGCAACAAAGAGCATGTTCTCTGCAGATAATGACAGTTTATTATCTGTTTAATAAATAAGGGATTTGAGAAAAACAGCTTTTGAAGCCGATTTAAATCATGAGACAAATTTGCAGTTCAAGTCAAAGTGAAAACATTAAAGTATCAAACAATTATATTATACATAACAACATATAATAGTAATTATATAATATTATATATCATATTAGTTTCATCCACTAATATGAAATATTTAATTAAGTATATATAATTATTTATAGTAAGTTTACACATACACACATTGAAACTAATATAAATAAAAATTCCATAAATTCAAATTAAGAAATATTTTTTATTGTATTTATATTTAGGAATATTTTTAATTGATACACACACAAATATATATATATATATATATATAAAACCCAGATATCTACAAAAAATAAATAAATAAATATTTTTTTAAAAATGTATCTATGAAGAATTGAATTGTCTTTTTTATGAGTTATTTTATGAACACTGTCTATATTTGTCTATAAATATAATAGATGAAAATAGGAGAGTACATCTGTGCACATAAACTGTAACATAAAAAACAATGATTTTTTTTGTTTTTTTCTACTAACTGCTTGTTGAAAAACCCTGTTTTTAGTTAGTCACTCCTCAACATGGCAACACACCACCTAATTTTCACACATCAGACAGTAAGCAGCTTCTGAAATAAGTTTACAACCTCAAAATTTGTGCCGTCGTTGGGATGAGGAGTGATCTTTGCACAATCCTGGCAAAAAAAAGCAGACTACAGGACCAAACAGATGGCTATGCAAGGAGAAAGGAGAAAAAAAATGCTCCCACCTGCTTGTGTTGACTCGCTGCCATAGTCAGACTAACATAAGCACACTGTCCTACAGGAGTTCTTTTGCAAACCTGCTGCTATAGTGATACTGACAGCTTCATCTAGCACAGGCAAGCGGCTTTGTGCTTTCTCTCCTCAAGGTTGCAAGCCAATCATAATTTCAGCATATGGAGTAAGATCTAGCAAATACACTGAGCTTTTCCATGTAAGCACCCAAATTTTTAGATTTATATCAGGGCTGTCAAACTATATCATAAACCATATCACAGGCCCCACAGTGCACAGCAATCCATTTAGCATTTTTTGTTATCAATCTGTCCCAGTGCTGTATTTTAAAGACACCCTGTCAATTTGATTAAAAACTGATTTATATTAAACGCTGTGTTGAAAAACACAGAACGCATCAGATTTTCATCACTATATGAAAGGTAAAAGAGCAACTTACTGGGTTGTGCACTGTGTAATGCATTTAAATATAGTTTTAGTCAACCATACAATAGGTACAAAGCACAGAGTCTGAGTTTAAGGCAAATTTTAAAATGGTTTAATTAACTTACTGTGTCCACTGGCAGCTGCCACTGAAAGACAAAATGCAGTGGATATCACTGAGCCCTTTGGGATTGCACTTCATTGCAAAATAATTGCCCCTCTGTGCGTTCAGCTGGCTTTAATGTCTATTTATGAGACAATAAAAACCAATGTTAGCAATGCCCTTAGTATGCTTGAATAACACGTTCGAAAGAAATGCGAAACACAAATTAAATGCGCCATGTACGACAGGAATCGGTTGTTAAATTGGCTTTCATATAAATGTGGTTAAAGTAAGTTATTATATTCACAGCGCATCATAGCAACTAAATGAAAGCAAGATTTAAGTGTCTGGCGAGTCAGTCGCCAAATAAAGCTCATTATCTCACAATTACAAAATGATCTATGACAGAAGTAAGACGGTACAGCATACTGATGCTCTTATACCGTCATACACTTTAACAGAATGGCTGTGATGTATGCAGATTTTCGTAACACCTGCCCTCATGCACATAAAAGCTCCTTGACATTTGAATATATTGCGAGAGCAGTCCCAGTGGTCACAGGATAGATGTGGGAAGGGTAGACATATGAGGTCAAACCAGCAATAATGTATTATTTGATGACATGAAAAAGCAATAATACCTTCACTGGTATGGTCTAAATCTATCATTGTGCCCCTAAATGCCAGTATGGCTCTTCTTGACGCTAATGTGTCCCCCTATTCATTTCCTTTCTCTCCTGTCTCTTATTTTCCACAGATGGGAAGTGACGAGTGTGACTGATTGAACATAATAACGATGGCAGACAAGTGGTCCGCCCCCCACGGGATCCTGAGCTCACCCAGCAAATTTGCACTGTCCCTGCTTCCATTCCCCTAAGGATACGCTGACCTTCACATATGCAGCCTGCGCGACAACCCAAAACAGGGTAAATTAAAAGGTTGCTACTCTCCGCCAAGGACGACAACAGACGAACTTTGCTTTGGGGGGTTTGCCATCAGCAGAAATACATCCTGTTGTCATAACAAATGATTCTGTGTTTGTGAATTTAACACCTCTAACACCAGACCCCCATAAGGACCAATTACAAGCTGAAGAGAGGAGGACCAAGATGAAAGATTTCCTGCTTGCAGTTTGTTTGCTGGCGCTGACTAACTCAGTTCAGGCCTCAGAGCAGAGGGTTGTGTGCCTCAAGCTGTGCAAATGTGAAGTCCGAACCTGGTTCTCTCCCTCGTCCATGTATAATGAGGCTCCGACTGTGGACTGTAATGATCTAGGACTTCTGTCTCTGCCGGAGAGGGTGCCCTTAGACACACAAGTACTTCTATCGCAGGCCAACAACATCGCAAAGATTGACAGCCCCTTGGACTATCTGGTAAACCTAACAGAGGTAGACCTATCTAGAAACAACTTATCCTCACTGAGTGACGTCTCTTTAGGGTACCTTCCACAACTTCTGTCTTTGCACCTAGAGGAGAACTGGCTGAGCAGGCTTCATGATAACTGCTTTGCTGACTTCCCAAACTTGCAGGAGCTCTATGTTAACCATAACCTTCTCTCCGCAATCAGCGTGGAGGCTTTCCAAGGGCTTAACAAGCTCTTGAGGCTCCATCTTAATTCAAACCAGCTGAGGGCCATAAGAACAGAGTGGTTCCGGGACCTTTTCCAGCTAGAAATCTTGATGATAGGAGAGAATCCAATTGCCAGAATACAGGACATGAATTTCAAGCCCCTTATCAATCTCCGCAGTCTTGTGCTAACCAGAATGAACCTAACAGAAATCCCTGACAGTGCCCTGGTTGGACTCGATAAGCTGGAAAGCGTGTCATTCTATGATAATATGTTCCCAAAAGTACCTCAAGCTGCTCTCAGACGAGTACAGAACCTCAAGTTTCTGGACCTTAACAAGAATCCCATAGAGAGGATCCAAAGGGGTGACTTTGTGGACATGATCCATTTGAAAGAACTTGGCATTAACAGCATGCCGGAGTTAGTTTCCATCGACAGCTTTGCAGTGCACAACCTACCAGAGCTGACCAAAATCGAAGCGACTAACAACCCCCGGCTTTCTTACATCCACCCGAATGCATTCACCAAACTCCCGAGGTTGGAGTCCTTGATGCTGAATAGCAATGCGCTCCGGGCTCTTCATCATGTGACGGTGGAATCCTTGCCTAACCTTCAGGAGGTGAGCATGCACTCCAACCCCATTTACTGTGACTGTGTCATCCGCTGGATCAATATGAACAAGACCAAGGTCCGCTTCATGGAGCCGGATGCCATCTTATGTTCAGGGCCCTCAGAGTTTGAAGGTCGACTTGTCAAGCATGTGCATTTCCGTGAAATGGCAGATATCTGCCTGCCACTAATATCTCCGGAGAGTCTTCCCGGGCAAGTTGATGTGGATGCCGGGTGTTCTGTGTCTCTGCACTGCAGGGCGTTTGCCGATCCTGAACCTGAGATCTACTGGGTCACACCTTCAGGAGAGAAGATTTTGCCTCAGATGGTTTCCAAGAAGTATCACCTGCATCCTGAAGGAACGTTTGACATTTATGGCATCACAGAGAACGAGGCAGGGCAGTACACCTGCGTGGCCCACAATCTCATAGGATCAGACATGAGATCCGTCTCGGTTGTAGTAAATGGATTCTACCCGCTGCCAGCAAATGAATCCCTGCACATCCAAGTCAAAGGAACTGAGCCACATTCGGTGAGGGTTTCTTGGGTGCCACCCAAGGGCAGTCTTGTGTCGAATATCAAGTGGTCAACCACATCCCAGCAGCGCTCCTTGCAGTTCACTGCCCATGTGTTGTCAGATGTAAAAACCTTTAACCTCACAAACTTGGAGCCACTGACGCAGTACAAGGTGTGTGTGGAAATTACAGACCTGCAAAGTATACATTTGAAAAACTGTGTGAACGTCAGTACAGCTGAGGTTTCATTTGGAAAAACTGATGATGGATTCGGCGACGGATTGATAATCAGCATCACTGCCCTGCTTCTGATTGTGTCTGCAGTGGCCTGTTCGTTCATTTGCATGCGGCGGAGGAGTGATCACCTTTACAGGAAATTACGGAATCAGCAGTCAGAGATATTACCCTCTCACATTAAACCAATCTGCGGGTCAAGGGCTAGAGCCAATGGTTCAGAAACAGACTACAAAAACTCTATTTGAGAGAAGAGCAGTGGTTTGGGATGCGCTGGACTATGTGTCTCTAATATCTCTCTCAATCTGATACCAACTCGCACCACTGGATCATTATGAAATGGATTCTGTGTGGTTTGTGGTCCAAGACTTTTCTTGCTAAATCTGACATTGATTGCCAAAAAGCCACTAATTGTTTAAATGTCACACCTCACTGGGGAGCATGAAGAGAATCGTTATTTCATGCGGGATCCAAGAACAGCACATGAAAGGTTGTGCTTGACTATTTACACAGAGTGCAAAGCCGCAGTGGCCGAGTCTTTTTATTGTGGGCTTGTAGCAACACTACTTGTGCTGTGTCATTGGTAAAATAAACAATGTCAAGTTTATGATCGACTACGCTTTGTAGAATAGATCATAACAGGACAAATGTACCACACTTTGTGATAAAATACATTTATACAGAAAATGACAAACTTGTTTTCATTGTAAGTTTTACAATTGACTAATTAAACTGTCAACTGAGAAGACATAAACATAAATGAAACCGAAGAGATGCTTGAGATGAAAAGAGCGAGATGTCACAGTTACACAAGGTGTAAGTGAAAATGCATCATTAGGTTTAAAAGCCTTTGGTAACACGTTTGGCTCAATCATTGTATGTGCCTGGGAAGTTGAAATACGAGAAAATAGTGGGAAATGAGGAGGTGGAGTTTGTCAGTGTGGAGGTGGGCTTTGTGGGAGAAAAAATTCACAGAACTCATTGACTTTAAGTCACATTATCTCCTCTTTCATTAAAAATCCAATAGGAATTCCAACGCCAAACTCCCACAGGTGATGAATTGCCATCACAGAACGAATGATGTGGAGGATTTATCAGACTTGCATGCTCATATATCACTGGGGGTTTTAGCACCCAACACAGGGGCTTTTAAAGTTAGGCCATTTGTCACCTACATCGCAGCTAAATTATGCGCCATTATAGCGGTAGGTACCGAATAGGTCAGCAGGAATGAGCTGCATCTGCTCTCTCTATTTCACAGTGAGCCTGGTGAGACGTGGAGGGCATTATGGACACAGCAACAGCTGTGGTTCACTCTGACAGGGCAAGCTATGAGTCAAAAAACACAAAGGTTAAGGAGAAGATACCTTACCTCATTCAATTCAATAGTTTTATTGTCTATCTAAACTACCAACATCATGAGGCAGTCTTGACATGTGTCATTATATTTCATTGTCATGTCGACACAACATTTTCAGTTAAAAAAAATGTGTTTCTGAAATATGCCTTTTCATTAACTGACTTAAAGTTGGATATTGCGACTTTCTGAAAGAATTGAAAACAGCATTATCAAAGATGGATAAATGATGATATGAAGTAATAGAGGATTGTAGAGATTGCCCCTGCTGGCTGAAATCACGAGAGGGCAACATGAGACTCATTCAATCAACCATAGCATTTGCCCCATCAAGAAAATCGATTCACTCTCCATTAATTTCCAACCACATAACGTCGCAATTAATATAAGGTATATGACACACTGTGTGTGAACAGGAAGATGAATTACCTCTTAATTAGGTGATGTGCTCAGCAGGTTAGAAAATGAATGGGCTAGTTCTTCAGGAACATTAGTTCAATTAATCTTGATTATTTCACCTATCACAGTGTTTATGTCCTTCTTTTCATACGGTCACACCATGATCATGCGACTGAAAATAACTGTATTAATTGGCTAATATGATGAACCTGAAACATCAATTTCAAGCTCCACCTGGTTTGATTACTATGCATCTTTATTACAAGGCTTTTATTACTGACACCCGAAAGACAAAAGTGAAAGCGATAGTTCAGTCAAAAATAAAAATTCCATCATTAATATCTCAACCTGATGTGTTTTCCAACCATTTATGAATTTCTTTTTCTGTGAAAGACAAAAGAAGAATCTTGCTAACTAAACCGTTTCTGACCACTCACTTCTATCGTAGGAAAATATGAAACAAAACACTAAGACATTTCTCAAAAACTCTTCTTTTGTGTTCCACAGATGCGTTGGATTCAGATTAAATCTGATTTTTTATTTTTTTATTGACCTTTCAGCATTATCGCAGGTTCATTAAAACACTGAACTATTATACGGTTACAATGAAACATCAGTACTCAGTAGACCAACAATTAAAAAAAACAATACAAAAATTGACTAATGCTTCAAATACAAAATGCAATAATCCAAAATATTTTCTAAAATGTACTCATATAGTTTTCAAAGTATAATTTTGGATATTTAGCAAGAAATCTTTGTATAATGTAATAGTTAATAAATTAACTACAAGATAAAATATGCATTTTTATTAATGCAGAAATATGCATAAATCATATAGAAATTATTTATCAAATCATGTTTTTAAACACACACATTTATACACGTACCCATCCAGAGCAATAACAAGAATATTCTAGTAATTTTATATATACATTCTTAATTCATGAACTTAATCACACACAAAAAATGTATGTATATATATATATATATATATATATATAAATATATAACAACAATCATTAATATGACCATATTCTAAAAATATTCTAGAAACTTTATATATTGCATTCTTTATGAATTTGATTCTTAAATCACACACACAGACACACACACACAGTAGAATATTCTAGAATATTTATATAGATATACACACACACACACACACACACACACACAATCTTAACTCATGAATTTAATCTCTTATTTAAATCACACACTCACAAACATATATAGTATTTATACATTTTGAGGCATCTCAATATAGATATTACAAAAACAGTATGCAATTATTCGATTATACTCTAGAAATATATATTCTAGAAATGTTATACATTCTTCATTTATGAACTTAACTCTTAAATCACACACACACACACACACACACACACACACACACACACACACACAATTTGAAGCATCTCAATATAGATATTAGAACAAACAATAACATAAAATGACTTGATTAATGAATACAGTTAAACTCCCATACATATCAGGAACTAAATAAGTCTCCAGACAGACAGCAAGCTTTGACTCGTACTGTAAAAGTCAGATTTAATTAGGAAAGATATTAAGACACGACTGTGCCTCTTGGCAGAGCTGGAAACACTGTGCTTAGCGCTCCACTTTGATGGCACATTTTGTAATGAATAATTTACCTGGTTCTAATGACCCTGTAAGCCGACCCATTCAAGCAGCGCCATCGTTCTGAATGAGGTGATTACAGCAGTGAGCCAATGTGAGACGCCAAGATTAGAGAAAAAATGAGCACAGTTCAGGGGGAGGTTAGCGAGAGCCTAGCACCAAACAGCTATTGTATTAGTATTCAACCAAGCTAACAAGTTTTCTTGGCATTGGCACCAAACAGGTGTTTCATCTTTGTTTTACGATGACTGAAACACCTTTTTATATGAAAATTGAATTCATGTACAAATGACTGTATGGGGCACGGATTTCATCCCTAGCCAGTTTGTCAATCTGTGCAAGGATGAAACGGAAAAGATGGGCATGTCTGGACACAGAAACACTACAGTAACCCAATAAAAACAATCAGCTCTCTAGGAGCCACAAACATGACCAATTTGCTTGGTTTCATCAAAAACCAAATCAAACCAAACCTGGCAGCCAGAGCCCTTATCATGGCAAATAATAAAGTTAAGTGAATTATCAATACCTTCCTTATTGCCTCGACTTGCCCGGCAAATGCTATTTACGGTTCATGGTACTGCATATAAATAGACACATTCCTCGACAATAAGTATTGAGTCAATTTGTGTCCAAAACACTTCCACCGTCCTTTCACTCATGGGCCTCACAATTTCTATAGAGTCAGTGACTGAATCCTTCAGAGAGCTTGGCAGCTGCAGGCAGGAGCACGCAAGATAAATCTTTTACATTAAAATGTCAATTTATGTCAAGACTGATTAACAGTGATTAGTGGTGTCATATCAGTTCCTTCAGAACAGATGGCAGTGTTTTTACTCTCACCTAAAGCTGCATATGAAGGGTGGATTTATCACTTTGAAAATGTTGTTATAATGATAATGTATATGCTTCAGAGATAAATGAATGTCTGAAGATGACCATTCGACCGAAACTACAAAATACATTAAAGTCAATTTGGTCAGAGATGGTACCATTTCTGCAACAAATTACAGCAAGATTTTTGAACTCTACCTTTGTCTAATAATCTAATAATAATGATAATAATAATATAGTTTTATTTACATTTTCTCAGTTTTCATGTTAATTTTAGTAAAATGTTTAGTAAATTTTTCTGTGATTTTGACAATTTTATTAGTATTTTTTTCACATCATTTATATATATTATATATATATATATATATATATATATATTAGTACTGTCAAACGATTATCACGATTGATGACATGCAAAATAAAAATACAAGTATTTGTTTGTATTATATATGTATAGTATATATTTAGAAAATAATTACATTTTTATAAATTTATATGTTCATATTCTTGCATTTTATATTATATATAACAATATATAATATATGAACATAATATATTTTTCTTTAATATATACTTCTATGTGGTTGCATTTATAAATGCATAATAAATATACAATATACACACACATATTATGTAAACAAAAACTTTTATTCTGGATGCTATTAATCGCAATTAATTGTTTGACAGCAGTAAATGATATATATATATATATATATATATATTTGAGATCTGCCAAAGGCATTCAGAATTTGTGTGCTACCTATTATATTTGAGATATCTGTGTGTCAGTACTGCCA